>JBAMCR010000187.1:13856-43691 GCA_037075045.1 Mulgravea parasiatica | reverse complement strand
CCACTGACGCAATCACATCGAACTAGCAGTCGCGGTACCGTCATAACTAGTTAATTAAATTTAAATTAAATTAAAATGAAATTAAAAATCCAGATTCAGAATTAATATACCCACGTTTAATATAATTACTCCAATTATCGCGGTCAAATTTATGTTTCTAATTCATCTTCATCTGTAAATGATATGGATGATAAATATCATATAAAGCGCCTATATATAAATAAAACAAATAAATATAGTATATATATATATATATATATAGTTTTGTTCAGGATATATATATGCTATACTATATATGATATACTATATAGTATAATGCCACCTTCTTGAAATCCTATTGTTGATTTCGTCCTATATGGTGAAAGTTTTCTGCGTTTTAGGCTATGTACGAGTATAACTGTTCATGATTAGTTAAAAACCTAATAGAGAAACATTAATTTATATAAAATATTTAATGAATAATATTTAATAAATAATAATTATTTAATATTTATTACTTACAAAAAAAGAAGAAAAGAAAATTCAATTTGCCAAAGTTAACTAAGTTTAACTAAAATTTATTTTGATTTTGATTTTAATTTTTATTTTCGAAATGTTTTGTAACATTTTATTTGTATTTTCCGGTTTTGTAAAATATATATTTAATTTTTGGAAATTTGGAGAAAAATAAATTTGGTTTTCATCATTCGACCTGTGAATGTGAACTGAAAATAAATTTCATATCCCTTAGGCTCATTCGAAATTTTCATGGCAAACTAGATTCGAAAAGAGAGAATGTGAAATTATTGTTTACTTGTCAATTGATTGACTAATTGACTAATTGAATGCATGAAATGTTAAAAATTTATATTAAGATGTGCAATTGCTTTAACTTGATAAATAAATAATTTGCACATTGCTCGAATAAATAAGCCGAGCGAATAAAATTGAACCAGGAAGGACATTTAGGCCAACATTAACCAGAAGGACGGATCATAGATTATGGATGGTGGTATATGTTGGGGGAGGGGGGCATGTTGGGGGCACAACAAATACAAACAGTTGAATTGAATAGAAAAATGGGAGAGGTAAAAAAACAGGAAGAAATCCCACCACTAGAGTATGCTTCCATGTGAGTGGAAGAGTGTTTGAATGTCTGCGTGTAGCTGTGTCTGTATGTGTGTGTGTGTGTGTGTTTGTATGTGTGTGTGTATAGATGCGAAAACTCAAACAAGTTGAGAATTAAAAGCCACCCCAACCAAGAAGCCCAAGGCAGAGCTTCGCTAGGGGATGCACTCCATATGGTTGTAGGCACAAATATCCTTGCAAATACAACTACATATACAAAAATATATGTTTCTCTATGTGTGTGTGTGTGTGTATATATACATTAGTGATGCTCCAAACAACAAGAACAATAATCAAAGCATGTACTGGATAAATTAAAGCCACAAAAGCAAGTTTAAATACGAGATACAATACATATATATTTTCATATTGTATTGCTGTATATAGACATATGATCTGAACCAAAGTCTGGCAGAAATATATTTTGCTAAAATTATGCAATTTATATATATATATTTGGATACAATGTTTTATTTATTTATATCTTTATCTTATGATGTCCTTAAAAACAAAATTCAATCACTCAAAAGTCACGTTGACGTTGCGACGTCTTAAGGTATTTGCCAATAGATGTGAGTATGTATGTATGTATGTATGTATGTATATTGAATCGTAAATAAATGTTAAATAAATATAACTACATATTTAATACGAATATTGCATTAACAATTCGTGATTTCATCGAAATTTGTTTATAATTTAGCAACAAATGCTTTGTAGTGTCAAAAAAAAAGAAAGAAAAAACAAAACAAACAACAAAATGCAAAAAAAAAATATAATTTATATATGTATATATATATATATATATATATATAGTGGATAGATAATTCTTTGAAATTGGAACTTAAGATACAACAATTATGGTATTTAACGAGTTGGAATGAAATTTCTAGCCCGTTTGATTGCCAATTGGCAGATCACCGATGACTTGCGGGCTGGTAACCTCAACTACGTGCTTGATGATAGGCGCCGCATGAGGCGCAACAGTTGCCTCCATTGCCGGTGGACTGTGGAAGAAGTAGAGCAGAAAACCGGCTGCCAGGACAATGTGGGCACTCAATATGCCAATGATGAGGAACAGCGAATATTTTGAATTGCGCAGCGCCGGTGTCAGTATAGCAATTAACACTGTGCCCGATAGCATGGCGGCCGTTATAACTAGTAGCCACTGTAGCCAGGATATCTACAACGAGAAATAAACAATATAATTTATATAGTGAGAATTTCTTTAAGAATCTCGATGGGATGCGTTGACTTACATTAATCACCCAGAGAATGGAAACTGGAATATAGATCGCCAGGCTATAGCCATAGATGCACATTAAGGACAGCAGACTGGGCGTGTAGGTGGCCTAGAAAATGTGAGAGAGACAGAGACAAAGAGAGAGAGAGAGAGACAAGAAATGCAATAACAATGAGATGGTGTTAACAACAAAATAAAAGATAGATAGACAGATGATACTAACGCTATCCATTTCAATTGATTCGGCATCATCCACGGGCTTGAGGCTGTACTTGAACAATGCCCACAATACGGCCGGAAGTATGTTGGCATACAGGAAGATGCACGTTGCCGCATATGAGACCAAGTGGAAATTATAATGCCAATGGTAGCTGTTGCTGGCCAGTTGCAAATAATTGGCAATATTTCCGGTAATGGCTATAGAAAAGATCTGGAAAGAATTAAAGCACATAAATTGTGTGAGAATGAAATCAACTTATCGATGATGTCATCGATATAATCCATGGTATTACATTATATATGGAACAACCATGGAGTCTTAAACTATACAAAATAAAACGTATTTGTTTTTAACATTTAACTAAAGCTAAAGTTAAATTGCACTTGTATGCAGGTTGAAAGAAATTGCATTCATTTATAGAAACATCGATACTATCGATAAGCGTGATTGCTTGCAACTTACCAACGTGATGGTTATCCAAAATGGACCATACAAATCGGGATTTTCACCAATATTCATGCGTAAATAGTTGCCAGCAGCACGTTTGGGTATCATGGAATTGGCGATACGCTCAAGTACCATGTATGTGTCCACATTGAAGAACTGCTGATAGTATTCCATGGTCAGAAATGAGAGACGCGCCCCACCGCCAGTTGTGCCATCTGCACCACCACCACCACCTGGACCACTTGGACCACCTGAACCACCACCTGAGCCACCACCGACGCCACCAGCAGCAGCGGTAATGCCACCGACCATAGACTGGGCTGAATTACTCATATCATAGATAAGATCGGCAAGTGGATCACCACGTTGACGTTGTGCGTTCGCGCCAGTTGGATGCGTTGGCGAATTGACATTTATTTGTGCTGGATCGCCGCTGTTTGTTGTGCTATAATCACGAAATTGAAGCAAATCATCGGCTGTCGGTGTCTCCATATTGTTAATCTTTATATATATATATATATAAATAATACACGTATTTATAGCAGCGCCTATTTGTTTTATTTTCTTTTGATTTTTTTTTTTTTGTTTCGTTTTTCCTTCGCACAATTATACGTCAGCGTCAGCTGTTTACTTGCCGCTGTTTGGTATTGGTATATATATTTTTATTTTATGCAATTGGTCACACTGTTTTAAACAGCTACAATCATTTGATATTTCGAATTTCAAGTAGTTTTCTTCAACAAATCAGTTATTTTCCAATATACATCGAAATGTTATATAATTTCTTTCTTTCTTTAAGCAATCATTTATGCTCATATTAAAATTTAAAGTTTAAGCGCCAAAATTGCATGTGCTTGCTTTTAGTATTTTTCAAAACAATATTTTATCGATAATTAAATATATACGTATATTGAAGGCGTTTTATATTTTCATATATGACAGATATTTGTATATTTTATGTATATATTTTAATGTAAAATAGCTAAAGTGCTATCACTTGTTGCGGCATAGCAAAACTAATAAAAAATACCAATATATCGATATACGTGCCTCAGCCGATAGGTTGGTATTTCACAACACTGTTGTTGTTGTCGCGTCGGCAACCAACACTTTTTGCAGCTGCAGTGCAAAACAATACTTCGCAATTTGTGGAATTTTTTACAAATTTGTTTTGTTTTTAAAAAGGAAGAGCATAAATAAATGAAAATAAATTTAATTTATATTTGTGGCCCCTAAGGCGAACGCATAATTGGGTGCAGTTCGTGTGTAAATGCAATAAGTAGTCCATAATCGTATCGAAAACAAACAATAGAAAAGAGCGCAAATGCCCGTAAAAAATGGTGAATCCGATGCAGAGGGTGATGTTTCTGGTGCCGAATCGGAGCGTTCAAACTCTAGTCAGGCACATGACACCTCCGATGAGGAGGAGGAGGAGGCCAATGAATGCGATTCGGATGATTCATCCGAAATGGATGCCACAGAGATCGAACGACGTCGTGCCGAACACATCGAAGATCTGGGTAAGCGCCAAAATGTTCATCAATTTTCAATGTCCTCTAATAAACATTATAAAAACATAAACAAAAAACAAAATACTATCATTATAGCCAGTCTGGAGCGACAATTTAGTCAATTGCGTGAGCAATACTATTACGAGCGCATCAGTTTCATTGAGCGACAATTGTCCGAGGTGCGTTCTGGTCGTTCCGAGGAGTTTGTGCATCCGCAAAAGGAACTGGACAAGGTCTACCGCACCCGCATCGAGGTCGCCGACGTTTTACGCAAGTTTCGCCTTCAGAACATCGACCACAAATATTTGTCAGAGGATCAGGCGGCGTCTCAACACTTTGAGGTAAAATGCGCATTTCGATTTGGATTTTTGCATTATTCTCTCCAAATATATATTTAAGAATATTAAATAATAATAATGAAAATTGATTATTTAATATGCAGAGCGAAAAGCAAATGGCCGTCGATAATTTGCGGGAAGATCTAATGGAGCGTATAAGACGTTTGGAGGAGGATCGACACAATGTGGACATCTCTTGGGATGATTGGGGCAATGATAAGCGGCAGAGCAAGGTGCGGGGACCTGGACGCAAAAAGGCTGTGACTGTTACAGGACCTTATGTTGTTTATATGCTCCGCGAGGAGGACATTATGGAAGATTGGACAATCATACGCAAAGCACTAAAACGTTCCTCAACATCGGCGGGCAGCGGAACAGGAGCGACCGGTAGCATTAATAGCCTAGTGGGAGTGCCGCTAACGCCGACAGCAATGGCTGGCGCGAATGGATAACGGTGGCGTGCCGCTGCGGCGGCTGCAACAGCTGCTGCTGCTGCCACTAGCAATGACCGGACAACAGAGTTTGATTGATGGCAGCGTAAGTCTGGAAATCTATCAACGCCTCCGCCTCCGCCTCCTCCATCTAATTGTTATGATTATAATCATGTTGACAAACGCTCGATCGACATACATGAAATGCATCCCCACTATTTACGTACGATCTGGTATATATATCTATATATATATATATATCGTCATTCAAGAACTCATCTCACACTCGGAACATGTTTGTACAATTGCCGTTCATATTATTGTTGTAATAATAACAACAAAATAGAAATAGAAAAAGAAATATAGATATTTATATTTATATTTATATTTATGTATGTATATATAAGAACATTATATGTATTATATATGATTTATATATGTACATACAGGGGCTTTTCCGTGTTTACACCTAAATGAATTGTGTAATTTTAACGTAGGCTAAAATATTCGGTGAAAAAGTGCAAATCCATTTGATAAGTAAGCATACGTAAGCAAATATTTATACATATATTTGTATATAATATATATATATATATATATATATATATATATACACATTTATATTCATTCAATTAAATTATTGTACATACATACATATTTGTGTTCAACAAGAATTTTTTATATAGGCAATTATACAATTTTGTATTTATGATATTTAAATTAAATTCTGATTGTGTAGAGTTTGAGTTAGTTACAATTTGTACTTAACTTTATTAACTTTTTTTTTCCTATTTATATATTATATTTGATTATTTCTATATATATATAGAATCAAGAAAATTACAATTTAAATCCACATTTTAGGACTCTAACAGATCAATCTTTAACCATCGAGAATAATTTGAATCCAATATATAACATTAAATTTAATATTTTTTTTTTTTAATCTACTTATACTAGTATATGTATGTATATATGTATATGTATATATATATAGCTATATATTTATATGTATTTATTTGCGAAATTATTAAATTAAATTATAACCAAGGTTACGCGCCCTAAAATTATTGTGTAATAAATCGACACGGTTAATCCCCCAGATGCATATGTAATCGGCTATATATATATATATGATATATACATACATATATAATATATAACTATCATAAGCTTAACATCTAAACTCAGATCTGTATACATAAAATTCAATTATTGAAAATAAATTATTGCTTCTGTGAAACGCTTTTTGATAAATTCTTAATAAATAAATTTAATTAAACATTCGAGCAAAATGAACAACGAGAAATGATTAAAAACAAATAAAATTTTCGGACTGGGAAAGCAAATGTGCAAAAACTGAAAACAATTTGTATTTATTTAAAAAGAAGTTTATTTGGTTAATTTTTTTGTTTTTTGTATGGGATTAACTGCGGCTAAAAGCCCTTCGCCTTGAGATGATCACGCAGGATATCCACGTGGTCGCCGTGTATGTGAATTTGGCCGCTGAGCTCATTGATCCGCGTTGCGCACAGTTTGCCATTGCGGGCACGCTCCACTATGGAACGGAGATCCCGTTCCAGGGCCCAGATGTCGCCTTGGATGCGTCGGACAACAGTTATGCGACGTTGACCCCGATGGGTTGTATGCAGATAGACGGGCACCATGTGGTTCTTAGTCCTTGCCACAAAGTAGCCATCGGTTGTGCCATCGTTTGTCTGTGGCTTCCAGCCGGACGGGCATGGTGCCTTTGCCACCGGCTGTGGCACAATTGTCGGTGGCAGCAAGCGTTCCACATATTTCCATTCGGGCGGATTGTGAAAGACCTCAACTTCCGGATATTGGTCCAACGGTTGCACCTCTTGCGATGACCGAAAATTGGACAGGATTGCGGATTGTGTGTGCACTTTGCGCATCAGCTGGCGTCATAAATAAAATATGAATGAATAGTTCAACAATTTATTTATATTTATACATTTATTTACCTGTCTCAATCTTTGCTGCATTATACCATTTAACACACATTTTGTGCTGGCGGCCATGATTTATGTTTATTAAAAATCAAAGAGAAAAACAATTAAAAGTTAAAGTTCCTGTTACATATGTGCTTTGAGGTAATCGCGGAACTAGTTCCGGAACACGCACTCGGTGCCATTCGGCGTTACCACCAAGTTTGCTGAAGTGTTGGAAAATGTCAGCTTTAAGTTGATTGGAATAAATACAAAATATAAATATAAGCTCTCTCGGCTTGTAAATGTAATATTAATACTTAGTTGTTTTTTTTGTATCAAAATAAAATTAATTTTTCTTAACATAAATTGCATAACATTTGTACATTTATTATTTTGCGTTATTATTAATTGTTTTTAACCAATTTCGTTGAATATGAATTGACCAAAATGTTTATTTTCGATTTTCTTATTGTTCGGCAATGACATTTGCTACCAGCAGCGTTGCCACTGTGTTATTTTTTGCATTTGAGTATTGAAGAGTGCAACATGTTTGAATTGGCGCCTTTTTCGTTCTGTTGCGTTTGTGTTTATGCCTGTGTGTGTGCGCGCGTAGATTTTGCACATTCAAGTGTATGTATGTATGCAGTTGACACAATTTGTTGCTTTGTCGGTGTGTGTGTGTGTATGCAACAAATGCCGCCGCAATGACAATGTTTAAAGCTAAAGCTTTTTTTTTGTAAATACTCAACACGCAAACTTGGTATGCATGTGTGCATATGTGTATGCATGTGTGCATATGTGTATGCACGTGTGTGTGAGTGCGAGTGTGAGTGCATATGCCGACTGTTGGGGAGGGGTACAAACGAAAATGCAAGCTTATTTTAATAATTAACACTGCAGCTGCTGCAATTGTGTTTGCCGTTGTTGTTGCTGTTGGTGTCGTTTTCTGTTGCTGTTGCTGTTGCTGCTTTTTGCTGCATTTGATGTTGATTCTAGCAGCAGCAGCAGTCATTTGGCATTGTTTACGTTGCAGCTTTTATTTAGTCAGCTTTTACGCTCAGTTTCAGTTTTTAGTTTTCTCAGCGCTTTCGTTGCGACAAGTTGTTGCTGTGCCATAGCAAACAAAAAAATAAAAAACAAAAATAAAAATAAAAATAAAAATAAAAATTATTTTTCAAAAAAATTGTAAAAACGACACAAAACGTTTGCGTTTTTACCGTTTGTTGCAATAAGCGCCGCAGTCGCAGCTGTTCACTCGGTAAATGTGCCAGCAAGAGGGAGACACACTGAGAGGGCGAACGTGGGTGCGACAGAGTGAGAGAGAGCGCGCGCAAAATTTGTAATGTTTGCGCTCCTGCATAACTAACGGTATTGCAGTGTTGCGAAGCGTTAAATATGTCACGCAAGGATGATCCCGTTTTCAATGTGAAATTCGTGCAACTCGTCGAGAATCAAGCCTGCCTTTGGAATTACACACATCCTGGCTACAGCAAAAAGGAGGAGGTGCAAAAGGCCTGGCAACATGTGGCCAATGAAATCAAGGATACAGGTGTGAAAAGCAAACAAAACAAAACAAAACTATACAAATTAAAAACAAATACACTTGCATACATACATATACATATATATATTCAAATGCATACATATATAAAAAAATTATTTAAAAATATTAGTTAGTTTTTGTAGTTTTCCATTTTACATTTTAGTTTGTTTTTATTTTTAATGTTTTTTGTTTTTGTTTTTGTTTTTGCAATAGCGTACTCATTTGTTGTGCGTGCATGTATTTATGTGTGTGTGTGTGTGTATTACTAACTGGCGGCCGCCTATGATGCAAGCTTTTCGCTGCCCATGTACGTGTATGTGTGTGTGCTTGTGATTTAAATGCAATTGCAATTTGTTGTTGTGCCAACTCACTTGCACTCACATATGTACATACATGTATATGTGTGTGTGTGTATATATATATATATATATATATATATATATGTACATACATGTGCGCGTCTGTGTGTGTAGGTGTGTCACTGTGTCACACACAGCATTAACAGCGCGCAGCGTTTGCGTGCAATTTGTTGTTGTTGTTGCTGCCATTACAGACGGCTGCAATTAACAGAGAAACAGAGAGAGAGAGAGAGAGAGAGAGAGAGAGAGAGAACAAAATATTATTTTAGCATTTGCAGCGAAAGCGTAAATACCCTTCAGTTTTTTTTTGTTTTTATTTTTGTTTTTGTTTTGCTGCAACTTGCGACCTTTGTGAGCACAAATGCTTCAAATGATCATTGATTCATTTAGGGAATGATCAAGTTAAGCTAATCGATAAATTTAGGTAATGAACCTGATCGAATAACCAAACGTTTATTCAATAAACAAATCAACCTGATCATTTGACATAAATACAAAAAAAAAAAAATAATAAACGAATCAAAAGAAAAAAGCAAGTCCTTCGAAAATGAACTCTATTTACCGTTTGCAGGTGATTTGTTAATTTTTGAAATGAATTGATAAATTGATTGATTGCATTTATTTAAATTGACATAAATCATACATTTATTTTTAATTAATTAATTTATTTATTAAATAATTTTTTTGATATTCCTTGCAGTGCGTAATTCGCGAGAACGTTGGCGCACAATCAGGAGCAGCTTTTTGCGATCCTTGAAGTTGGCACGCACGCAAACGGGGCGTGGCAAGCGTAAATATTATTTATCAAAGTATCTGCAATTTCTGATACCCTATACAAAGTCGCGTGCGTGCCACAAACAGTTGCCGGCATCATCGAGCGGTGCACAAACGCCGCCAGCGAATGCCACAGCTGGTGGCATGGTCCTGCGGAAGCCAAGCACATCGACAGCAGCAACATTTCTGGCAGCTGCCGCACTGAGCGCACAGCCGATGACACGGATTGGCCAGATGCGTCTATTGGGCGCGCATCATGGCAATCCCAATCTTCGTATTGTTGATGAGGACACCAAAGAGAGCAATGCCAGCGATGCTCGCGTCACATCCAATTTGCAGGTGGATAACGATCTGCAGCAGGATGACGATGACGATGAGCACGACGAACAGGATAATCGAGAAGTGGAGCAGGGCAGGCAACACGAACAGGAACAACAGGAACAGCAGCGACAAATGGAAAATGCAACGGCATTGCAAATGCCGCTGCGATTGCATGCCATCAAAGTGGAACACCAGCAACATCAGCAACATTGCAACGATAAAATTGTTGCGGCTGCTGCCGCTGCACAGCACTCGCTGGTGACGCTGCCCGTCACGATGGCCGCGGCGCTGCGGAACAATATTGATTGGACAGAGCTAACCGAATGGCTAAAAGTCAGCAGCAGCAACGACAACAACAACAGTAGCAACAACAACAACAGCAGCAGCAACAGCAACAGCAACCAGTTGCAATACCAACAATTGCATGGCAACAACCACAACATCGGCAGCAATCATAACCAGACTCACATGAGCAACATGTTGGTGCATCATGGACATGCAACAACGTCACCGCCACCGCAACCGCCGACATTATTGAGCATAGAAACACCTGCAATCGCCGCAGCAGCAGCAGCAGCTGCTGGAGCCGGCGTTGATGCGGATTATTCATTTTTAATTAGCCTGCATCCGTATCTTAAGGAAATGAGTGGCAAGCAGAATCGACGATTCCGTCAAAAGGTTGTGGGCCTCATTGATAATGTCCTCGATAATTTGGATGTTTAGTAATAAAACAGAAAACAACAAAAATTACGTAAACTAAATGTTGCTGATGATGCAAATGCAATATTTCGGATTTACCGAATTATTAAATGTCCTTGCAGTTGTCTCCTCCAACATGCAACATATTCCACAACTTTTAACATTTTTTATGCCAGATTTGAAATTTTAAAAATATCTTGTTGATCCAATAGATCCTGCAAGGATATTGAAGAAAAATAGAAAACAAAACCGACAGTGCCCATTTGTTATAAACTATATTATATATATATACAATATATATTAATTATATATAGCATAGAAATTAAATGTATGTTTTTTTTTTTTTCTTTTTGTTTGTTTGTTTTGCTTAAGTGTATCGCATTGTTTTTTGTTAAAGTTAATATACACACACACACACACTTACACAAATTCACAAATTCACAAATACACACAGAATTGTTATATGCAAATTGAAATATATTTAAATGTAATGCAAAAATGGTTTTTTAGTTTTTTTTTTTTTGTTTTTAAATAATTCAAATAAAACGAAACGCCTTTTACAACACTGAACACGGATGTGCTGCAGCGTTGCCAGGTGTGTCAAACAAACAAAACTTGTGGCAAAACAGCTGATATTTGTTAAACTTTCTGGCAGCGCTGTAAAAGTAATTACTAGAAATTTCAAAAGGAAAATAAACGCAAAGGAACAATTTCAAAATAAATGCGATAAAGCAAACGAGATATTGCAGCAGTTATATTAGGAAGCTTCGCGCGTGCAGGTAAATAAATGCGAAAAGCTTCCCTTTTGAAGGGGCTTATGTGTGTTAAGTGTATAATATATAATTATAGAGCGCGCATGTGATGTAATTTGTCGAGTGTGTGTACGTATGCATTATCCAGAGATAACGCACACAAATGCAAACGAGGAAGGGAACAGCAACAATAACAATAACAACAACAATTGCCAATGATTTATTGTAGATAAACAATTAAACAAAGGTCACACGCTCAAAGTTTAACATACTTGATTATTGTTTATTTCATTTTTTCACAATTTCACCAAATGCCAGGAACAGTTAAGCGAATTATGTTATGTTCGTATCCTGTGCGCGATAATTTGTTTTTGTTTCTTTTAATAATTTCATTTTCTTTTTCATTTGTTTTTAATTTAATTTGGTTGGCAGCACAGCGACCCCCGTTGTGAAGTCCTAAACGGTAATTAAACATGAATAAATGCTGCAAGCAACAACAACAACAACAACAACTGTGCACGTTTACAAAATCAAATCAACTCGATGTTGGCATGGTAAAAATCCAGAATCATCAAAATAATAATAACAGCAAGTAAGTGTAAACGACCGCTATGAGATACCCTACCCTACCCTAATCAATATATATATATATATAATATATATCACATCGAATTGATTACATTTACAGCATGTCCAATAATGATGCTTGCCCAATGGAAATCTCATCCGATGACCGTGCACATATTGAGAGACTCACCCAATTGGCATTTGAGTTCTTTGGCGAAACTCTGCGTATATATAAAATGGAGCAGTTGATCACATGCTTTAATGGCGGAAAGGATTGTACGGTATTATTGGATCTATTGATGCGTTATTGTCGCCTACATCAAATTGAACGTAGTGGGATAACGATTCTCTATATTGAATCGGATGATTCATTCGAGGAGATTGATTCCTTTGTTACAAATAGTGTTAAAGCTTATGATGTTAAATTGATTAAATATAAGGGCTCACTGAAGATGGCACTTACCCACATGACCCAGGATATGCCTAGGATCAAAGCCGTCTTTGTTGGCAGCCGGAATACGGATCCATATTGCGAACACTTACAGCCAATGCAGGTGAGTCTCACACCGTGCATCTCTTTCATTTGCATATACACTTAACAATTTACCATCTCACTCTCTCTCTCTCTCTCTCTCTCTCTGTCTGTCAGAAAACGGATAGCGATTGGCCGCAAATGATGCGCTTAAACCCATTATTAAGCTGGCGCTATCACGATATCTGGCATTATATTCACATAAATAAGGTGGACTTCTGTCGATTATATGCCGAGGGCTACACATCCATTGGCTATAAATCGAATACATTGCGCAATCCCCATTTAAAATGCACCAAGTGCACATCGGGCTCAACGGGTGGCGGTGGTGGTTGTGGTTGTGGCGGTGGTGGCAATTGCTATAAGCCCGCCTGGAAGCTAGCCGATCCCACAAAGGAGAGAGCCGGCCGTGTAAATTATACGCATTAGCGAATAATACAGATTGTAAAGCTTTAATATACAAATTGATAATAATAATATTAACAATAAAACTATTAATATTATTATTATTATTATTAATATTATTATTATTATTATTAATATTAATGTATATTTTCTAACATACATTCTAATAGTCCAATTGTATTTGTAAATAGATTCTCGCAAATTCATCACACAAATCGACTATAATGTTAAATACCATATATAATATTATATATATTTGTTGTATAATATAATATATATTTATGTATTTATTGTATAATATAATATATATTTATGTATTTATTGTATAATATAATATATATAGTGCACATTTCAAACTTGTCAGATCCAAAGTTAAACTTTCCAACAGCCAATGTTTTACCACCATTTACCCAATCCATATGCCATGCATTGTATTAACAATCAGTCCTCAATCGTCGATCAATCAATCAGATTGACCAAAGACAGTACAGACACAGTTAAAAAAATATATTTGATGAAATTGTAGGAAACTTTCCTTTAAAAATTTGTAATTTATTCAATTTGTACTTAAATTTGTAATAGGAAATAAATTGGAAAATTGTTACAAAACAAAAAAGAAGAAAAAAGACAATTACCGAAAATATATTGACTATTATATTATATACAATATATATGCTATATATATATATATATATATATTGGGGGTATTCATTTTGAAATGTTAAAGTGAGAAATATTAATTTTATGACAGGCGAGTAAATGAAAGCGAATATCGTAATTCAGCTGTATATACATGTAAGTGTATATAGTACATAATATGTACGTGTATTTTCGATGTATGTATATATATACAGTGTATACGTCTTACATACATTTAATAATTATTTTTTCTTACTTTAACATACCATTTTGAATTCCCATATTGTGTGTATATATATTATATATTATTCCAGAAATATATTCAATATAATCCGCATTTATGTGTGAGGATTCCGAATGGACTCATCCATTGTCATGTGCCGAATTTCAGATATTCGGATTGCTGGGACGCCTGCTGCTTTTTGTCGGCAATCCGTGAGCCGAACTGAATGGCGCGTTTCTTGAGCAGCACCGCGTCCCGCAGCCCCAGCTTGTAGCCGTATAGGCGTAGTAGCAGCTTATCGCCGATGCCTTCGGGCAGCGTGTAGCAGCAGCGTTGCTGCGGCGTCAGGGAGCGCACAAAATCGGCCACATGCTCCTCGATGAATGGGGCACGTGCCGTTTTGCCGCAATCGGCAATGCAGCGATCATCGCGGGCTAAATTCCGTGACGGTATGCGATGCCAATCGAGCTCCAATTCCTGGCGCACAGCCAATTGACGCAACTGCTCATCGGCACCGGCACGTCTATAGGCATTGCGATGCCGCGTATAGCCACCAAAGAGCTCATCGGCCCCGCTGCCCAGCAGAGCAACACGTGCCGTCGATTTGGATGCGGCGGCGGCAAACCAAAAGGCGCTGCCCAAACACTCATCCAGCACCGTTTGCAAGGGATAAATAAGCTGTCGTATGTGCATGGATAGCTGCTTTTGCAACTCCTTTCGACTAACGTTCACCTCCAGCAGCTGCCAGTTCCGTGCCGGGCACAAACGCTGCAGCTCCGCAAACGATTGCCGTGAGGTCTGACGATCTGGTACCTGCCAACCCTCCACGGCAGGAGGAGCTGGCGCTGACGCTGGCGCAGAAGCGATCCGTTCAAATGCCACATTGATGAGCTCAATGGGCTCCGTTTTGGGTACAAATTGATCTGCCAACAATGCCAGAATGGTGCAATCAATGCCACCGGAGAACAATACACAGATCTTGGCATGTGAACAAGGTGTGCAATTGACACAGTTGCGGCAAACGCTTGCCGTATGCAGCACACGATCTGCCACCGAACGTTGCAGCAGTTCATCCAGTTTTCCCAAGCTATGGTCCACTGCATCCTGGGCCAACAAATGCTCGTAAACCTGTTCCAATTGTTCACATCCCGTTGTTAATTCATATAGATCATAGCTGATCTCTGTTTGTTTCTTGGCAAGCAACCAAGTAGGCGCTATCGGTGGCAATACTTGCGTTTGCCACTGCATTGATGCGTCCAGCAGCTGCAGCTGCTGCTCTCGATCCTTGTTCAGCTCTTGCCAGGGATGCAACTGGCATTTCCGGGGTTCCTCAATGTGCAGCTTGTAGAGACCCAATGGTGGCAGCTCCAGGGACTGTTTCGGCGGCTGATCCACCTCCAAATAGTACGAAGTGCTCATCAACTTAATGCACTCCATCTGACGTTCAATTATTAGAGAATTTCGACCAAGTGCATCGCGACAAAAGTACACAATTCCATCGCGTCTAGAGTTTCAAGGATGTTGCATGAGGCTTTGATGTACAATTTACGGCTCGCTATTCACCTGTTGTATAGGATCAGGCAATATGGTCCGTGCAGGCGGCGGAGCAGCTTGAACAGCTCGGAATCATCATTTTTATGGCTGCTGGTGCATTTGATAAGCTGTTCCATTAGCCAGGTGCTATCCGATTGCTCCTTTGCCTTCTCAGCGGCCAAACCGTAAAGGTCTCCGTTAAAGAGTAGCACCAGGTAACCCTCTGTTAGGGGCTGCTTCTGGGGCGCAGCGCCCTGTTGCCATAAAACATTGCCGGCAAACAGAATGTTATCAATTAACAGTTGGTCGCTCACGTTGGGTCCACGATTACGGAGCAGCGCTTGCAGGGCTTCATGCAGATGTAATGAGACATCTTCATTTTGGCCAATTGCACAGAAAATGCCACACATGACATCAAAATGCAAATAAAATAAAAGACAGCCAATAGTTTACTTCGCAAATCAAATATAAATATTAACATGTGCGTGTGCGTTCACATTGAAACTAGTTCAAAGGAGCCACTGTTAATAACATTCGCGTGCATCTATTATCGACACTGTTAATTTGAATTGCCCGCCGTTTAATCGTTATCGACAAGTAATGTTTTCTAATTTATCGCCGCGAGGATGCAAAATAAACAATAAACAAGACTTACAAAAAGTAAATTTTTATGAAACCGATTTAATTGAAGCAAATAACCAATTATTATTTTTAATTATTTTCATTAACATTTTATCGATTTACGCATAATAACATTTTGTGTTTTTGCTGTAAAGAAATGTGCAGACAAACAGCTGTTAGCGAAATTTCACAATACAAATGCGAGTTTATTTATTTATGTTTACGTAACTGTATGCATTCTTTTAGCCCATAAATAAACGAACAACGAAAAGAGAAAATCAAAAATAAAACAAAATAAAATAAAAACGAAAAGAATCAGGCAAAGTTGTATAAGCAAATTCAGAGACGAGATCCAAACAATTTCATGCAACAGGAGACAATATAACGGCATATAGATGCGTTAACAGTAAAGTGGAAAGAGCTTGCCGGCAATAACAAATAACAAATAATAAATAACAAATAACACTAGCGAATAGCGACGAATAGCAATAAATGACAAGAGCACAATAATTACAATAATATCAAGAGCTCGTAAACGTCATCAGCTGGTGGTCGAACGTGTGATGACACGTAAAAGGCAAGAGGTGCTCGGCGTGTTGCGGGGTTTACAAATTGTTGCGGAGGCGTACGTACGCGAACATCTGGCGGTGACTAAGCATCTATGGAGCAATTCGAGCGTACGCGAACTGCTCGCATCCAATGTGAGTCAGACGGCGGATGCTTTGCGTGCGGCCAGTGAGCAACCTGGTGAGGAATTGCACAAATTGCGGGATTTACTTCAGGAAACTGGTGAACGCGGTTACGTTGTGGCCAAAGGATTGTGCCAATTGTTAGAAGCGAAATTGCCATATGATTTAGCCGCCATGCAGCGCATCAATTGGCCAAGTAGCTCTGGTGCGGCATCAGCTGGTGATGCAGGTGCTTCGGGGAGTGGCGGTGCCACGCCTCCTGGCACGGTTGGTCTCCCTCAGGGCAATCAACGCAGTAATCAATTGGATGCGGCGGATGCTGTCAATTTGGATATATCCTCCATAACGCTGCTCGAATTCGAGGAGATCCTTTCAAAACGCAACAAAAATCGTAACATCAGCCTGCGCACGAGCCCAAGATCATCGGTTCATCGCCGAGAAGACAGGAATTCAGATAAGGACACAAAAGCGGATCTAACGCGTTTTATAGCCAAGAGTCCAAGTACAACGACATCAACCGTTGGCACAAATGGTATGGCCATATCTCAAATTATCATTCATGGCAAAAGTTGAAAAAAAAATTATATATATAAATTATATTTTGTTTTGTTATATGTTTAGTTGCCCCCAAGATGACACCAGCGCCTACTTTGCCGGAGCTAAGCAAGGTGGCCAAGCAACGGCGTGTGCCCGCATCGCGTTTGGGTCGGATGGCCTCATTTGGTGGCCTCTTTGCTGGCCTCGGCTTGGGCACAATCAATGAGCTGACCAAGGGTGCTCTGGGCTTGGGCGGTGCCACAAATATGCGCGAGGCGCTACTCAGTCCAGCAAATGCGGAACGCATCGTGGACACACTGTGCAAGGTGCGCGGCGCCGCACTTAAAATTGGCCAAATCTTGAGCATACAGGATTCGAATGTCGTCTCACCGCAGCTGGCCAAGGCGTTCGAGCGTGTCCGTCAGGCGGCCGACTATATGCCCGATTGGCAGGTGGAGCGTGTAATGACCACACAACTGGGACCAGATTGGCGTCAAAGTTTGATTAGCTTCGACAATAAGCCATTTGCGGCCGCGTCCATTGGTCAGGTGCATCGTGCCACATTGCTAGATGGCATGCAGGTGGCCATTAAAATACAATATCCAGGAGTCGCACAGAGCATCGAAAGCGATATTGATAATCTTGTGGGCATGCTCAAGGTGTGGGATGTCTTCCCGGAGGGCTTCTTCATTGACAATGTCGTCCGGGTTGCGAAACGTGAACTGCAGTGGGAGGTCGACTATGACCGCGAGGCGGAATATACCGAAAAGTTTCGCGAAATGATTGCACCCTATCCGGAGTATTATGTGCCCAAGGTGGTGCGCCAACTAACCACATCCAGTGTCTTGACCACCGAGCTGGTGCCGGGCGTGCCCTTGGACAAGTGCTTCGAACTATCGTATGACATTCTATTTTTAATTCAGTTTCATCAAATTGTAATTTGGAATTCATTTCTAGCTATGAGCATCGGGCCCACATTGCCGCATCCGTGTTGAAGCTTTGCCTGCGTGAACTCTTTGAGATTGAGTGCATGCAAACGGATCCGAATTGGTCAAATTTTCTATATGATGCGAACACTCGACGCCTGATGCTCATCGATTTTGGTTCAACGAGATTTTATAAGCATGATTTCATCCGGGATTATCGTGAGGTGATCATCAATGCTGCTCAAGATAATCGGGAGGGTGTTCTCACTATGTCCAGGCAAATGGGATTCCTTACCGGATACGAGTCCAAGCAAATGGAGCAGGCGCATGTTGATGCTGTCATGATATTGGGCGAGATCTTTCGGTATAATGGTGACTTTGATTTTGGCAAACAGAATACAACTGAAAGATTAGCCGCCCTGGTGCCCACAATGGTAGCTCATCGCCTCTGTCCACCGCCCGAGGAGATTTACTCCATCCATCGCAAGCTGTCGGGCATATTTCTATTATGCGCTCGCCTCAATGTCCGCATGAACTGTGTGCCCTTCTACAAGGACATCGTTTTAGGCAAGTTCAAGGACTAACAAATTATGCAAAATTAGTAAAGCAATTTTTTTCCTTCCACATTTTTTTTTATTGTTTTAATTTTAATTTAAACAATCTTAATTTGTGTTTAATTGTGTAAAATCTAAGCAAATAATTTGCATAATCAAAAGAATTTTGAATTTGAAATAAAACAAATAATAAATGTTTATGTTTTTATTATTTTAATTTAATTTAAATAAAAAATGATTTCTTAGAAACTTGAAAAATTTTAAATATTTTTAATTTGATTTTTTTTTTTAAATTTAAGGTTTTATTTTTGTGGCGAATTTTAAAGTTTTAATTCTCAATAATTAATATTAACAATTATAATAACATTTATTTGCAATGTTAAATGCATGTAACTTAACAGAGAGGGAAATGAACCTGTTAAAGCGATTTCTGTTAATTTGAAACGCGCGCTAAAATGGAGGCAACATATGAGGCAATGCCTTTTGTTTTGATTTAAATTTCCGAATTGGCAGATTATATAAACATATATGTATATAAAACAAAAAACAAAAAACAAAAAAAAAACACAAAGAAGCCAAATGTTTTCTGCATATTGCAAGACAACCAGCTATAGCCTTAGCAATTGCGATGAATATAAAGATGAGGATGTGTCTGGGGAGCAGGAAACGGAATATTTTAGGGATAGCGAGCTGGATATAAATCAAATTATCTCTGAATTGGAGCAAATGAAATTGGACTTGGATGTCGTTGAAATGGCTCTATACACGGGCATACCCGAATATCCGATAAGTGTTAGGAATTCGGCATTATGCGAAGAGATATTGCCATTGTACACATCGAAAAATAAAAGCATACGACGCCTGCAGCAGAATAGGCACAGGCTGCAGCTACAAATATTTGATATATACGATTGCTCAAAGGTGGCGGAAACGACGCTAACCGGCATCCAGCGGTCTCAGTGCAATGTGGCATTAAAGGTGCGCGATGTGAATCGTCAATGCGATGCGGTCATATCGATTAAATGCCAAACGGATCAGGAATCATCTCGATGTTATCAACGTTATAAATATTTACGTGAACTGTGCGCCAATTGGAATGAAATCACTGTGAGCGCCGCCGAGCTGAAGCTAATCTTTGCCCACTTATTCAAGCATATGTGCCCAAAGATCGTGTACCAAGTTGACAAGGCAATCGTCTTGAAATCGCTGGAAAGAACCGAATGCGATTGTGTTGCCGCCACACAGGAGCTCATACAGCAGGGCAAGGAATTGGAGGAGTACCTGGAAATATTGAACGACTTAAGGACCGAATGCCGCTGCTTAGCGCCACCACCACCACCACCGCCATCACCACCACCACCACTACCAAGTGTGGTGGTCGATAAGGATAAAACCAAGGAGCAGAAAAGAAATATGTGTTTCATTAGGAAGAAGATCAAAGAAAAAGTTCTACCTCAGCTACCGACATTTATATCATTTTCTAGAAAGTGGCAAGAACGCTTGTTGCGGTTGTTTAAACGAAGACCCTTGTAGCATCCACACAAATACACTTACCACAAATTTACTTTTGGAAAACTTGAATAAATTTCAATTCATTTGATGAATATTTACCACACTTCCGTCTGTTTTTTTTTTTTATTAATATTTAAAAATTTTTAATAATTTACTAATTGCCCGAGTTAAGGTATCGATGGGGCGTCAGGAAAAGGAATTTCAAACGGAAATCATACGGTGCAAGCATGTTAACTTAACATTATCTTAACAGCAGAGTGTTAATTTATTTGAACTTAACATTGTCTCTGATTTTTATTTTCTATTGCCAATATTGGCCATTAAACATTGTCGGGGGGCAAGTGAATACTCCATAAATTATGTATAATAAATCTATAATTATTAAATTATTATATTATTATTAATTATTAATATTTGCCTATTCGTTATGTTAGCAATTGTATTCTGTAACATGGCATGTTAAAAGCGCCAAAAGTCAGATTTCAGATTTAAAATACATTCTGTTCACTGTTCTGTTAAATGATCTTAATGTTAATTTTTGATTTTAACAGTGCCAATTTGAGCAGTTAGCGTTATTTTGATTATTTTTGAATCGTATATGTTGGCTATTTTTTTTTTTCTGTCCAAGTTCCATATGTATGAATTAATATTTATGTGTATATATTCGATATGTTTAACAACATGTGTATGTATATATGTGGCATATGTTAGGGAAACAAGTGCGTGCTGTTAAGGCTAACAGAAAAGAAATAACGATAACAACAACAAATGTAAAATGTAAATGTATGTAGATGTAATTGTTAATGTAAGCGGAATATTTGTGTGGGGGCAATTGCAATTGAAATAGATTTAGCAAATGAGTCTAGAGTCGCTTAAGATGTAAAACATACATATATATAATAATAATACAATCATTAGGGAAAAATAATAGAAATAATAATAAGAATAATAATAAGAATAATAAGAATAATAGTAATAGTAATAATAATACTAGTATTATAAAGAATGAAATGTCGCTACACTCAATTGTTTTTTTAATATCATTTTCAGTGCGTTTTTGCATTTCGTGCGTGCCAGATCGTTCGTCGTGCAGTTCGTGCGTTGTCGTAAACGAATCAACGAGGCAGAGGCAGAGGTAGCGGCGGCGACAGCGACAGCGACAGCGACTGAGACAACAGCAGCGTCGCGACGCAACAGCAAAGCTTTTATATAAATGTATGCGTACACATATAAACATATATATACATATGTATGCACGTATATAAGCTTATATATGTACATATAGTATGCATATATACATATGTATTTTATTTAATTTAAATTCTTGGCTCTTTTTTATTTATTTTTGTTTAATTCAATTTTTTTTTTGCCGCTTGCTTGTCGCGTAGTTTGTTTATTTGTTTGTTGCTACTGCTACTGCTACTGCTGCTGCTGCTGCGGCTGCTGTTGCTGCGCTGCTGTTGCTGTTGCTGCGCTGCTACTGTTGCTCTTACTGTTACTGTGCGCTCAATAAGCGAGTTAAAAAACGCGCGCGCGCAACTTAACATCGCTGCCCGCATTTGTCTCATTTTTAATAATATTTTTCAAATATAATTTAATTTTTTTTTTTCGTAAATTTTATTTTATTTTTTAAGTGCAGCAGTGCGAAATAAATAATCACAACGCATGCCATTCAATTGTGCATGAGTGTGTGTGTGTGTGTGTGTGTGTGTGTGTGTGTGTGTGCGTGTAGGAGTGTGTGTGCGTGCGTGCAAACTTATGTATATGCACATATACATACATATGTGCATATGATTGTGTCTTTTTTTTATAGTGTATGTGTGAGGAAGTTATAGTTTAATGTTGGTTAGTCTCAATTGTCGACAAACGGCAACAACAACAACAACAGCAACCACGACGACGGTGACGTTGACGTTGACGTCGACGTCGACGCAACGCATTACGGCTGATTGATGCCTGACAAACATACATGCAAACATATCAATGTAAGTTAGCATATACATACGTGCATACATATGCGAGTGTGTGTGTGTGTGTGTGTGCGACAATGTAAAACAAAGACAAACTGCAACAGCAGCAACATCGCAGCAGCAGCAGCAGCAACAGCAGCGACAGCAGCCGTTGTTAATCGCCATAAGCGGTTGTTGTTGTTGTTTTTGTTGCAGTTTATCAATAAAATTGTTTGTTTTATTTATATACATATAGTATATACAATATATATTAAATTTTTTTTTTATTTTAAATTTTAATATTTATGAAATGTGTTCAATTGTTTTTATTTTTTGATGATATTTTTTTTCCTTTTTGTTGCTGTTGTTTATCTCTGAAATTGTTTATAATATTGTCATTTCATTAATTTTATTTTGTGTTTTATTTATTATAATATTAATATTATTAATATCGGGACCTGCAAGTCATGCAGCTTGACATGCACTGTTGCCAAATTTCAAGATAAAGCCAAAATCCAATATTCTAATGAGAATAGATTTACATACTAGTTTTAACTATTTTAGCAGGCAAACTTGTTCATTGTTTTAATGTTTTTTATATCAAATGCTTTTTTAGTTTATTTATTTTTTAAATAATTTTCATGGCAATAACAACAAAAGTGACTTCAGTTCATACGACACAACTATTATTGATGATAATAGAAATATTAATAATAATAATAAAAAAATCCATACATTGTATAAAACAATTATCATAATATTTAGGTAATTGTTATTATATATTTATTATTATTTATTATAATTTAAATAGTTTTGCGAATGTTCGTTTGGACTGCATTCAAAGTTGCTGCACTTAAAAATTTAATAATTTTATGATAAACATCGTGAAAGCTTTACAATTGATTATTATTGTATACCCTGTAAACATTAGTTTCGATCAGGGAAATCATATTCATAATAAAGCTATATATAGGATTGATTCAATATATTGTTCATAATGCTAATTCATATGTTGATATGTTTATTAAAAACAAAATATTTATTATACAATATATCAGCATAAATATTTGCAAAAAAAGATTTAAAAAATAATTATGATAATTGCATGTGGAATGTTATCACATTATTAAATCAAAGTGCAGGGTATAGTTTTGCTAGGAATTATTCTGTAAAATAAATACGGTTTATTTATTCTCGTCTACCTAATGTATTTGGTATGTATGTATGTATACATACCATGTGCGAGTGTGTGTGTGTGTGTATGGACTATCAAAGCACATTGAAATTTTTTGGTTTCATATACATACATTTGTATATGTAGTGTTCTTTATATACATACGCATACATATGGTATATCAATCAGTATATGTATGTATGTATAAGTATATACATATACATTCTTCTTATATGCCCTTCCAGAGGGTATACTCATTTTAGTCAAATGTTTGTAACGCCCATTTAAGATACCATATACAAGTCCATTCAAGTTCAGTAACAGTTGAGTTGATATAGAGTGATATGTTCTCTTATCTTTCAGTTATTTATATATATATATATATATATATCATATTTTGTATGTAAACATGATATTATTATTATTATTATTATTATTATTATTATTATCATTATATTTAATAATTTTATTTAATGCTCACTAACTTTAGTAGGAGTAATGCAAATAGGTCTGCTTATAGAGTATTCAAAGTTCGGTGTCCCTTACTTAGACTATATTCATTTTTATATATATGTATATATATATACATACATATACATGTATGTATGGGGCAAATAAACTGTTTTACATATGTAGCATGTGTGTTGAGAAATGCTGTTGCCGCCAGCAGCAGCAGCAGCAGCAGCAGCAACAATAACAACAGAAAATAAAATTAATAACAATAACAATAACAACAGAACAAACAACAACAATTATAAAAAGAAACCTTTTGATAATCATATCACGCAGTCCACTGATAATTCCCATTGTATTCTGCATTTTGTTGTTGCTGTTTTTGTTGTTGTTGTTGTTGTTGTCGCTGTTAGCAGCGATCGACGTGCGCTCAGTGTCGCATTATCAGTTACTTTCGCTCTCTCTCTCTTGCACGCTCTCACTATCTCTCGTTGGTGCGCCCTCTGCCTCGCTTCCACTCTATCCATCCCATCCCACACTTTATCATAATGCCTCAAAGGGAGAGGGGGGCCATTGATGCCAAATATCGCATTCATAGTTATACCATACATATACATATACATACATACATATTTTTATTTATTACAATATTATTTTTATTTATTTGTAACACAAGATTTGTATAATATAATTATTATTATTATTATTTTTTTTTGTATTTATTATCAAATCGGGAAATAAGTTGAATCTCTCATGGTTTCATCCAATCTTTATCATAAATGAAATATTTCAATATGAATATAAACAATTCGCTCGTCAATGTAATGTTTATTCACAAATCCCAAGTTCAAGTATGTACATACATACATACATACATACATACATACATATGGATGTATATGTGTATGAGTATATGGGTATTCAGAATAACAAGTAAACAAAGTTCTTCTCGAGCTATTAAGTTGTTTATTTTATTTTGTTTTTGTTTTTATCAATTCACATTATTATATATTGTAGTAATACATTATATTATTATATATTTATTCATTCGTTTTATGTATCGATAAGATTAAGATACATTGTTTTGATCAAGAATTAAGCATTGCAGAGAGAGAGAGAGGTCTGCATTTCCTTAATTCCTTTGATTCGAGGGTATGGCAGACAGGCCGATGTCCATACGTACATACGTATGTACAATACAAGTATGTATGCACATACATACCATACATACATATAAGAGATGTATATATGTAGTTACTTTATGGTCTGATTTATAAAACGGCTTCAAACTATTGTGTAATTTACATTAACGAGCGGATGTCGTTGGCTTCTACAATATAATGAACCAATTACCCAGTTTGTCTCTTGATTCGATTGCTTTGCATACATATGTACCATATGTATGTACATACGTATGTACATATGTGAAAACAAATACAGCTGCAAGTATACATATATACATATATACAGCTATAGATACAACATTTTGCCGAGATTTGTGCGCCTTTTGCATTTCTATTTAAATTTCATTCATGTCGAAAGACACCCACTTGATTCCAGTGCCATGTCGCGGCTGATTATCAACATTAAAGCACTGCAAATGCTGCGAAATCTATTTACGACTACAGATACAGATACAGATACAGATACAGATACAGATACAGATACAGATACAGTTACAGATACAGAAACAGATTTATAGATATAAACAGATACAGATACAAATACATATATATATATAGATATAAACAGATACAGATACAGACACAGATACAGATACAGATAGATATAAACAGATACAGATACTTTTCTTAATTTATTTAATAATCCTAGAGATGTTTTCAGAATCTCTTTTTAAAAAGGTTTTCCTTGTTTACTAAGGAAAAATTAAAAATCTAAAGTTATATTTAAAAATCAATTCATTGAGAGTAGTATAATCGTTGTTCGTTGTTCGTTGTTCGTTGTTCGTTGTTCGTTGTTTATGTTTGCTGTTTAATGTTTATTGTTTATTGTTTATTGTTTATTGTTTATTGTTTATTGTTTATTGTTTATTGTTTATTGTTTATTGTTGATTATTCATTGTCGCTTGTTGATTCTCAATATTATTACTTACATAGTTACTTATTTTGCATGATTATTATTGTAGTTATATTGTTTCTTATGTGATTCTGTCGTTGTTGACACTTTTAAGACTTGTGTGATTGACACGTTTACTTGATTTACACACACACACACACACACACACATACACACACACACACGCACACATGCACTTGACAATACGAATCTAAAAGTTTTTGAGCTTATGCACGATACGCGCGATAAAGTGACGCGCAGGGGAGACCTTCGCCTACAGTTGAAGGCACAGTTCAACAACTCGCGTTGAATTCGTTTTGCGCAGCTATTAGATAATGATATAATAAACAATAATAATATAATATAATATAATATAATATAATACAATACAATACAATACAATACTAAAATGGAAATAGAATAGAATAGAGTACTGGAAATATACATACTATATGGTATGTACATACTTATCATATACTCGTATGTACATGTATGTACTAGTATGTATGGTAGGTAATGTAAGTACGCGTTGAACCAAGAATTACCGCACTTAACTGGCCAAGGGCTGAACTTTCTACTAGTATCATAAATAGTTAGCTTGAATCAAACTCGTTATCTGAATTGTCTGTCCAATTGGCTGTCCATTGGGTGGGTCTGTGGCATGTTGCAATTGAATCAAATTCTTGAAAGAATTAAAATAAAAGACACATCTCTTCAGTGTTTTTGTTTTTCTTTTACTTTTTCTTTTCACTTGTGCGAAGCTTGACATTAATTAAATTCACTTCGTTCACAAAATATAATATTCCCCAACCGTTTGAAATTTTCCATAATTTATAGAAAATTTTCTTTTGGTTTTAGAAGTTTTCATCAAATTAATTTGCGTACCTTGGAAATGCGTTTAAATTTCTTAGACAAAAGTCAAGATGTGTACAGAGATTTGGTTGAGAGATACAAATGTATCTGCTAGATAGATAGATACATAGATAGATAGATAGCAATTTAGATATACAGATACAGATACAGATATTTAGAACACATATTATGAAGCAACAACAATTTCTCAGTTTTCATAATAATTCAAAAATATTATTTATAGTTACATGCACAACATACATATGTAGCATAAGATATTTATATATTTTGTTTTATTTATTGAATGTATTTATTAATTATTAAATGTTGAAGTTTATGAAAAAAAATTAAACAATTAATATGAGAGATTAAGATAAGTTTTACTTGTGTGTACACAAAGATACATGTGTAATATTTATATGTTTATAAACATAATTTAATTATACCCATTTCAAATGGGTTTCGGACATAAAAAGTGTTTTCCTTGGCGCCAGTCAACAACAACAGCAGCAAACGCAACAACAATAACAACAATAACAACAGAAACAACAATAACAAACGGTAAACAAGAAACAAGAACAACTATCAGATACATAATTTATTAACAATTTTCATGCCAAGTCCAAGGCGTTTGTTAAGTGTTATTAAAACAGCAGCAACAATTTAGCTTGCTCTCTGTCTCTCTGTCTCTCTCTCTCTCTCTCTCGCTCTATATCACTGCTTGTGTGTGTATGTGTGCGTGTGCATCTATGCATGCATTTTATATTGTATTTGTATCTGATTTGCAAGCGAGCTGGAATCTATTGGTGGCATTTGCCAGACTCATGAATATGCATGAGACAATGAACGCATCGCATCGAAGGAAATGCCAGATAGTTTTTCCAATCATAAATTATAGTGCCAACAACGACATCGGCCAAGTTTTCAGCTAAAATTGCCAACCTGCCAGCCTCGTGGTGTATTAAAAACAATTACAACCATGCTAGCATACATACATACATACATACATACATACTCGTACATATGAAAACTCTGAGTAATATAAAGTCAAATATATATTGTATATACATACTGAAGTCCTTTAAGAAAACCTTAAACTATTAGTTGTTTGTTGTGTGTATTTTTGTTAACAATATTAGTTTATTTTTTATATGCGCACATACATGCACATACATTCATGTGTTCATGTACATACGTACACGTACCTCTGTATATGCAAAGCGAATCCAACAAGTATTTCTTATCAATTGATATAATACTCACATATGATATGGTTAAAATTTCATATTTCATTACTACGAAATTTTATATTGTAGCCATGGGGGTATTATAATTCTAAGTGGGTCATTAACAAAAAAAAAAAAAAAAAAAATTATAAATAAATAAATAAATAAATAAAACAAATATTGAGAATATACAATTTATAACTCTTTCAAATTTCATGGAAATAAGAATAGTTATTACACATACAATATATTTATGATCACAAGACACAATAAAAAATATATTTTATTAATATTAATTATTATTAATATATTTATTAAAGATCAACTGTTCGTGGAGGAAGAGAAATTTTACAATAAACATAATGCCAAATAGCCAATAGCACATTATTTTTTTTATTATTTTTAAAAGTTGACAACACTTTTACTTTTATGCAATATATTTGAAAAGTGTTATTAATAAAAGCTAATACAACTTATTGCCAATCAAAAGTATTTAATTATTTATATTATTATATTTATTTATTTCGTTCACCAAGTATTATTATATAAAGATAAGAATTTTTGGAATATTAATTTTAATTTTAATTATTATAATTTTTATTTGATTTTAGTTTTGCTTGTTATAATTGGTTTTTTTCTTTTTGTTATCTTTTTTTTTAAATAGTAGTATATATTCTCTATATAATATAAATTTGTAATATATTTTATATACATTTTTTTATGATTTTTCATCGACAGATCCGTAGTTTAAGCAATAAAATACTTGAACACCCAAACGCATTGTGCGGGCATTGTTTCTGCTTTCATTGGCAAACAGTCATGAAATTTGATTTCGATTTCATACTATAACTATATACATTTTTTTTAAGTAATAATAATTTATGATGGTACGCTACCTATAAAATAAAAACCTTCAAAATTAATAATTTTTTTATTTTAGATTTGAAGCACATAAAAAAAAATTTATAAAAATTTAATTAAATTCATAAAAGAGTCATATTTGATGGGATTAATTAATTGGTTAATGTTTATTAAAGTTCAATGAACTGATAATTTAAAAAACAAATCAATTTAAGCATATTTTAGATAAATTTTCACACAAAGAGTTCCTTTAAAAGGACAAAAGTGAGGAAAAATAAAAAAAAACAACAACAGCGACACATTATTTAGGATGAAATGATGTTCGGCCTTAAATGTTGTCTGTAAGTGGACAACTGGACAACTGGACAATTGGACAATTGGACAGGTGGACAACTGGCGCATGTTGTTGGTTTGGTTTCTTCATGATGATAATCCCTAAAAGAAAGAAACCCGAAACCCGATCTACCCGAGCAACCTTTTGGCACAACATGTACTGGCCAACTACATGAATCTGTAAGCCAGTTATCAGTTCATGGCTCATGTGCATGTGCATGTGCATGTGCATATTGCAGCCAGTTGCTGCTGACTGTAACAGCACCCCTACCCTGCCCTCTACACTACCCTCTACCCTACACTGCCCAAACACCCAACACCCAAACGAAGTGCTTCGATCCGATCTTGGATCTGTTTATGAACGATCTTGACAGTATGCGATGCGGCATTTATGGTAGAACGCAAGCGTGTGAAAGTTGTTTGGGGGGGGGGGGGGGGGGGGGGGGGGGGGGGGGGGGGGGGGGGGGGGGGGGGGG
>JBAMCR010000187.1:0-13846 GCA_037075045.1 Mulgravea parasiatica | reverse complement strand
GGCTTCGATCCGGTCTTGGGTCGGTTTAGGAACGGTTTGGAAAGTAGGGGGGGTGGAATTGGGGGGAGAAAGAAAGGGGGTGAAACTGGTTTCCCCCCCCCCCCCCCCCATCTGTGTAGAATATTCTCATCTTGAATTGGAGAACTGTAAGATACTTTTTCTTACAATTTTTATTTTTATTTTTTATGTTTTATTATTTTTATTTTTATATTTATATTTTTTTTTTTTTACTTTTGTTTTGGTACATATGGCACATTCTTGACCGGCGTCATCAATGTTTGCCAGAAAGATCATCATGTTGATGATGTTGATCATGATCATGATGATGATGATGATGATGATGTTGAACACCGAACACTAACGTTGTTCTTCTGGTTTTGTTGTCGTTGTCGTTGTTGTTGTCGTTGTTGTCGTTGTTGTCTTTGGGTTCCGTTCTACAGACGACCTTAAGTTGGGGACTGGAGCAAACCACTTTTTGTTGCTGTTTTCTTTTCGTCGTCGTTTTTGTTTTTCTCTCTCTTTGTTTTTGTTTTTGTTTTGTTATTCTTATTTAGTTTCAATAGCAAACAAAGATCTTTACAATGTGGACCTGTTGCCGCATACTTTCAAGCCGCATGCTACTTTGAGATAATTCTCCTCTCTCCCCTTTTCCAACAAGTTTAACAACCGGTTCGCGTGTCTCTTCTGCTGTTGCTATTTTTGTGCTTTTGCAGCAGAAACAAAAATCATAAAAAGCCATCAAAAAAAAATGTATGTACAATGTATATACATACACACATATATACATATATACAAATTTATTAAAATATATTTTTTACAATAATTAAATAAATAACTACAATTGAAGAAAGTGTATAAAAAAAAGTGGTTGGCGCCAAAGAAATGGCAAAGCGAGGTGATAAGGTGAGCAAAATTCATTGCCATTCGATTGCCATTGCCATTATTGGATCATTAAGTTGGCCAAGTGCTACGTAATTAAGCCAAAATACACTAGCCGCATTCTCGCTGTAGTTGAACTCCAATAACAATTCGATACGATTCAATAGATGTTGCATTTGAATTGGGGGATTTTTTTTTTGTGGGTTTTCATTGCTGTGTTAACACATTCGCAGGGAAATGGTGCGGCTGTGCTGGTGGTGGAGACTGTGAAGTGCGGAGTGGGGGTGGGGGTGGGGGTGGGTGGTGCGGCTAGATTTGGGTTGGTGACTTTGACTTTTGATTACGACTGATCGTTAGCACTCAGTATTCAATGTGCGCCCTATCAACGCTACGTAATGAAACATACAACAACAACAACAACAGTTAAAAAAACAACAACAACAACATCAGAAATAAATAAAACTGTCGCCGGCTGTTGATAAGAACCGAATGACTCCAGTTAGCTTGAAAAGACCATAAACTACGAAAGATGAAAATCTAACATTAATACTACATATTCAAATAAAGATTTTAACAGGAAAGAAGAGACAGAGAAGAAAGACAGATACACAGGGAAAGAGTGAGAGAGAGAGTGATTGATTGATTGATTGATTCAAAATGAATTTAGAATTAAGTTGATAACATTATAATTATGCACAGATTATATTCAAGATTACACTGAAAATTATAATTAGTTATTCACATTGTCTTAATTCTTACGGTTGTTTTTTTTTAAGAGTCGCAATCTCCATAAAAATACAACAACAAAATGTTAATTAATTCAAATCATTTAATTTAAGTTAACAAATATTTGTTTTCCTATAATATTTATGGTAAGTTTTAAATTTGAATACAAGTAATAACAATTGTTGCTTATCGTTGTGGACTCTTCTCTTCTCTCTCTTTCTCTCTCTCTCTCATTGGCATTGCCAATGCCAACTTTGGACCTAATCTAAGAATCTTGACACGCCCCCTTTGCCCTATTACATACTCGTATTTAATCACAAATCGTTAAATCTATTTTTAAACTTTCTTTCGAAAATAGATTTTCTAAAGTCTCTCAGTACGCTCTTTATTTATACTCTCTTCTTGAAATATTAATATTATTATTATGCATTTATTTTTATTTATTAAATATTTAAAATTTTCACAATAAAAATCTATTTTTAATTTTTAAATAATGTTTGACTACTTTTTTAATACTAATTTTTCTTTTTATTTACATAGTAATTGAAATAATGAAAACAAAAGTAGTTTTTAGTACTAATTTAAATATTTCAGAGGTAATAATTAACAAACAATTATTAAATATATGTAATAATTAATAATAATTGTGCATTTCTATAGCCGATCTTCAGATATAGATTAAAGCCTAGTGCAAGTTACTTGAGTATCTAGTGCGCATCTTGCACTTTGTAATCATTTTGTGGACTTTGGACGCAATGCTCGAATGCAGTGCAAGCGAGAGGGAGAGAGTAAGACAGATATGTAGAGAAAGAAAGAGACGGAGAGAGACAAACAAGTCTTACAATGCCCATGGGAGAGCGTGCAAGTTGCACGTGTTTCAATCTACGCGAAAAAAAGAGAATGCAAGAAGCACAAAGACAGAGGGAGAGAGAGAGAGAGAGAGAGGGTGAAAGAGAGAGAGAGAGACCGCGTGTAGAAGAATCCGAATACCAAGCATTACTTAAAAAAAAAAAAAGAAAAGGAAGCCTCTTTAGCATTCAGACAAGTGTCCAACATAAATTGCAAGTTATCTGAACTTGAATCCAGCGCAAACCAGTAAATGCAGCTAACTATCATAGTACTATTTTTATACAATAAATACTTTTGGAAAAGGAAAAGAAACCTGAAAAGAAAATAATTATTATTTGCATTTACCATATACATATATATATTTATCATTTACATTTTCAATATTTCCATAGATATTTAGAAATTATCCTCAATTCGTTGTTTTAGAAGTCTAGAAATAAATTTAACACCAGCAATAGTTTATGTTGTATATACATACAATTGTATGTGTATATACAAGTATATAGATTTATATGTGTATGTATGTGTATGTGCCATTTGCATTATTTCCTGTACCTGTACCAAACACACAGTATCTTTTTATCTTGTATCTTTCATGTGTCATGGATACTTTTAGATATACAAGATGTATATTTTCTTTATTTTTGCTAATTATAATTAATTTTTTTTTTCTTTTTCGAAATGTAATCAATATAAATAGTAATAGTATAACTTTTTCTCTGTCAGTTTTTTTTTTTTTTTGTAGCATTTGCCAAATATTTAAAGTAATTTCAGATTGAAATATATCGTATGTATGATGCGACTCGGATGTTTGTTTTCTTGGGTTCGTTGTGTTAAGACCGTTTTAAAGGTTTTATTTGTTTTTCTTCTTTTCTGTTTTTTTTTTGTTTTTCATTTTGTTTCTTTAACATCGGGATCGGCCGCAATAATGAAGAATCTGTTGCTATCTTAAGTCATCCATCTGTTTACCCAACTGTTAAGAATTGCTCTCAAAATTTTGATGTGTGCCTAGCCTGGCTGAGAAATATAGTTTAATTATCGTTTGTACAAAGTGGCCATAACTTGACTTTAAGGGGAAATATAATAGTTGTATCTATTTTTAAACATTTCGTTCGATAATTTTTTTATTTTTGGTTTTTTTTTGTGTTTTTTGTTTGTTTGTATTTTTTGCTGTCTGCCTTTTCACTTGTCTACCCAAAACTAGATAGATAAGTAATACATATGTACATACATAGGTAAGCGTATGTATGGTATGTACATACTATGTATGTATATGAATTGCTTCTAAACATTCCGACTGTGCGTTGCGTCTAATGACATGTGATTGATAACAATTATTGTATTTCTGATACTATCTATGCGTAAAGAGCGATGAAATATGAAATTCAATAATTTTCTATTTGAGTTTTTTCTTATTAAGTATATTAAATAATATTATGTAAATCTTAAAATATAAATATATATTTTTTAATTTTTATTATATTAACAAAATGAAACACGTACATTTTTGGGTGAGAATAATTGTCTATTTGGCAGATGAATGAAGAGTTTTTTGGTATTTAGGAGCTCTTGTTTATTTGAACTTGTTTTTGTGGCAAGAGCCACAACAAAAGCAAAGAAACAAAAATTCATTTATATCGTTAAAGCGGCCTAATTAGCGCTTATAAATGACCACACAATAGACGCAAACGTGAATTCCCGTTCAGAGGTGCGCGTACACCTCAAATTTATTATGCTCGGCTTCTAGCACCTTTACACTGGGCTGAATTATTTTGGCTCAATTTGTCAACGCGCTGCAAAAATACCAAAGCAAAAAAAGCAACAAGCAATAAAGTAAATAAGTATATTGTATGAAGTATGTATACATACATACATACAATATGAACAAAAATAAATAAAAGTGACGCGACACGACTCGCAATTTATGAGATACAATTTGGAGCAACGCATGTGCTAAGTCGCGTGCCAGAGACAAAAACGAAAAATTATGTTAACCCACTCTCAAATTGGCAGTTGGTACGTCAGTCAATCAGTCAGTCAGTCAGTCAGTAAATTATAATGCACAACCTGTTGCCAATATCATCTGCCTTGGCATTATTCGCAATTGGCCAACGTTTCTCATGCCAATCGATACGATTTGAGGGCAGCAATCCCAGAATTTTGTCTATCTTCAAGGTTGAACTTAAATTATCTCTTCAATATTTAATTGTGAATTAAATTTAATTATCTTAATATATTTAAAATATAATTTTAATTTTAAATTGTCATAATTACAGCTACAAATTTCTTTTTAGATTTTCATTTTTTTTTTTACAAAACTAATATGATAAATTCTTCAAATAGTAGATGTAGATGTATATGCATATGTGTATGTGTGTATATTTATTTTTATTTATTTTAAATTTATTGAAGTACATACAATGTAACTACAATATGTATAAATGTTATTGTCACATGGCTAAAACTCAATAAATGTTTAAATAAATTGATTTAAAAACTTAGCCCTAAGCATGCTGCAGCTGTGTGTGTGTGTGTATGTGTGTGTGTGTGTATGTGTGTGTGTGTGTATGTGTGTGTGTGTGTGTGAGTGTGTTTGTCCTTTGAGCGCACTCAAAATGCATTAGTTAGTAAAAAAGTTATAAAATATTATATGTATAATATTATTTAGCCAAGTTTACTTACACTTTTCAGATTTGAAACTAAGCGAACCTTGTTGTACTATAAAACTAATGCCAAAACCTAACCGATGCGAATTTATTAAAATTGAGTGAAACTCTCCTCTCTCCCACTCTCTCTCTCTCTCTGTCTCTCCCTCTCTCCCACTCTCCCTCTCTTTTTCGCTCTCTCTATCTCTCTCTGCTCGATACTCTTTAAAGAAAAATTTATCAATTATGGCTTTTATCAACTTGCAAGGACTAGTGTATGTGCATATGCCTGTGTGTGTGTGTGGCCGGAAATGTCCATTGAAAATCTGCAGCTCAATTTTCTAGATTTTTATCCAAGATTCAAGCCAGGGCCAAGGTATACAACACATATACAAATAGATATGTACATATACATATATGCAGGATATACATATATGCATGTAAACTTTTGCGCATGTGTGTATGTGTATGCGTGTGTATATGTCTTTATTCATTTTTAATAAAGCAGAGAAAATCAGTTTAGTTCCTTCAAGCACTCCTCGTTGGCAGAATTTGATGGCAATTTTATAGTTTGCTACACTAAAAACATTTAATACACTTCATATGCATATGCATGCGTATGTGTACATGTGTACATATACATACACATATACATATGTATGTATGGAGTGAAGTGTGCATAACACAACAACGAACAATTCCTTTGTATTCTGGGGCAGCTGCAGACAACGTGGCGTATGCGTAACGTAAAATTTTGCGAAAATGCAATTTGTTGTTGCTTTCATTGTTGTTGTTGTTGTTTGTTTGCTCTCGCTTTTGTTTTTTGTTGTTTGAGAATCGTTTTAATTGAAAAAAAATTTCCAACTGATTTTGATAGGCTTTCTTGTGTTTTATACAAATTTTTTGTATTCTTTTTTTTTTTTTTTTGTTTTATAAATGGTATTATTAAATGCATCAAGTACATATTCTTCGAAGTTTATTAAAGTTTTTCGTTTTATTTAAGTCGAGAAATTAAATTTCCTTCTTTAAATTATCAACAATATGTACATACATACATATGTCGAATATTTAAAATATATGTACGTATATTTATATAAAAGTGCAATTTCCCCATAATATTTTTATGCGAAATGGACAAAGTCATAAAAATTGTTACTCAATGTTAAAACTGAATGAGTTAATATTATTACTATATATGTGTATATATACAGACATACCACAAGTATGTAGATACGGATATAGATAAATATATACATACACTTAAAAAAAAAAGAGAAAAAAAAAACTGGAGCAGTTACTTTCTGGCCACAACAATTAACAATTGAAATTGATAACGAATTTTAATTACGCCGTCGTCGATGTCGACGGGCAACAATTTAAAGCGACTTAACAATTGTTTTTTTTTGTTGTTGTTTTTCCCTTTTCGTGTTGTCGTCTTCTTCTTCTTCGTCTGCCCCTTGCCTTTTGTATTCCCTGTTATACCCTAAACATAGAAAACATTCAAGACGAGGTATATTAGAGACAGGTGGCATCGGATCTATATAATATAAATCATATATAGTCTTAATCCATATCCGTCTGCAAATTACAATAATTGCAAGAATTAAATATAGAAAATTTTCTCTTTTTTTTCAAATATTTAAATACTCATAGAAGTTTGACAAATTTAAGAAAAAAGGGAATGAAAAAATGATTGAAAATAATGAAAACTCGAGCACTGTCTGTCTGGCTGTCTGTCTGTCTGTTTGAGCCGGAGTTGTGTATTTATAAGTATATGCATTTGTATATGGAATAGTATCTCGTAGTCGAATTCTTTTCGACTTTGAATGCAATTGTCTTAGTTGTTTTTTCTGTCTTTCTGTCTTTTTGCTGTTTGGTTTGTTATCATTTGTTGCGGACAGCAGTGAAATGTTGGTCTACATTTTAAAAGGCAGCATACATATATGACATATGTATCTTTATTGTACAGATACTCGACAGCACACACTCACGCACACACACTTATGTAAACATATACCATACATAACATATATCTGTGTATATAGAAATGCAGTTGAAAATATTGATACAGATACAGATAGAATTACATTTATATTTACAGATATAGAAAAACGAATACCTGCGGGCCATATAAAAACTGCGATAATAGTGCTGTTAACGATATTGTATGTATGTATGTATGTGTGTATGTTTGCATGTATGTATGTTTATGTATGCACATACATCTGGTAGATATCTATATCTTTGTATTATACAATCGTATTGTTAAATCGCTTGTTTTTCAAGGAGCAATTAATCAAATTGAATTCCACGTGTTTCACTTATTGCCACAAACTTTCCAGCCAAGTTAACAACTCTTATAATTTGTTTATATATATTTTATTTAATTGCAGCGTGCAAAATGACCTGATTTATTTGAATATTATTTAAATTTTAAACTCTAAAGGTAAGTTCAAAAATGTAACGTATTTATTTTTTTGTTGTTTATAAATTTAACTTTTATGATTGATTAATTTAAATACAGAATTATGAATTTGTTTTTATTCTGTATGTATTCATCAATTATTTTTATTATAATAAATTCTTAACAAATTTAATTTTAATTCTTTTTTTTAATTTTTTTTGGTTTTTTGTTCATAAATAAATATGGGCTTAGGTATTCAGTTATTGTGAGATTTGTAGCTTAGTTTCCGTTAAAAATTTGCAATATTTTGAACCTTTTTTTTTGTAATATTGTAGTATTATCAAGCACATTCATATCATTCATATCATTCAGTTGAATAATGTTATTATAAGTGCTTTTATTTGCTCACAAACAATATTATTCATTATTTGCACTCGGCTTACGCTCATCTCTCACTGTCACCGTAACGATTTAGCTACCGGGTCATATACGATATACATACATATACCAAGTATATATGTGTGTGTGTGTGCGATATTATTTGTGTATGTATATTGTGCATAGCTCTCGTGGGGGTTATATTCATAAAAGTATAAGACGACAACACATTGATCAATGGGTGTATCAAGGCGCATTAGCCGACTAAAGCCCTTCCCCAAGTGTCGAGACAGTGCGGTGATAACGTTTCCTATTGTTTTATTTACCTTAGATACATTTGTATCTATCTATCTATCTATCTATCTATCTATCTATCTATCTATTTGTCTGTCTATCTATCTATCTATTTGTCTGTCTCTCTGTCTGTCTGTCTGTCTATCTGTCTGTCTATCTATTAGTCAGGTCGCTTACCATATGCATGAACTGAATTTAATAAATTACGTATAGTTAGTATCTTTTCTTGAAATGTCATACATTTTCAATAAATAGTTGGTAAAATATTTTAAATACCTGCAGCAATTTGTTTTCAATGCTAAGTCCACCTGATCGTGTACTATAATATACTGTAATACCAATTCTGACGATAGATCATAAATATACGAGTATTTTTAAATATATATATTTCAAATTCTTAATATATTGAAACATTATTAATTGCTTTTACTTCTATACCCTGTATATGCATTATGAGGAAGAAAGACTGTTAACGATATTATAGAAATTACGAAGAAATTTTCGTGGGATAAATCCAATTTTTTATTTTTACTTTCGGAGAATGTAACAGCTCATGTTATGGTATCATTTGCAGTTCGAAATTCCTACAATTGCGTACAGAGTATTTGATAGTCGAGCATTTGGAGTTGTTTGCCAGTTGTTGTGATTAATCATTTGTCCATTTGTCCATTTGGCCATTTGTCCTTCGTATGGCATTGCAACGAAGTTCTCTGTCACTTCTTTCTGTTGCATTCTACACCCTGCACAATGTTTCGCTGTCTGTCTGTCTTTCTCTCTCTCTATCTCTCTCTCTCTCTCTCTCTCTGCCTGTCTGTTGCATTGTTTGCAACATGATGGCGTTTGGTGCGTGTGCATTCATTGACGTCACAGTCAGCCAGGCCACCCAAACAGTAAGCCACCCGGACAACTACTTGCCACTTGCCACTTGCCACTTACCACTTACCACTTATCGCTTTGCCGTTTTACCGTTTTGCCGCTGCTCCGCGTGTGCATGTTGCACGCAAACACAAAATACCCAAACACAAACTCTTTGCCACATTGTTCCAGCGCCCATATGACCAGAAAACACCCGCACCCCCCTCCATCCAGCTCCCATCAGCCACCATTTCTCCACTTCGCAGTGTCTCCTTTTTGGTGCTTTCAAATAAGGAGGTCAGGCCGCAGTTCGCTGAGTGCGCTTGGAGAGCGGTTCTTGTGGTTATTTAAACACCATACCAAAGTCAAAACCCTACACTTAAAAAAAAAGTACACTAATAATTAATAATAATTAATTCTGACATTGTTATCTTCTTCCATTTCTTCTATATAAATTTTAAAGAATCTTCGATCAGTTTCTAACCAGAATATCCTAAATTTCGTTTTAAAATTACGTGAAAAGAATATCCTTAATTCACCTATTCATAATTTTATAAAACGGGAGATTAATTTTTTTAATTAAATTATATTTATTTTTTTCAATTTATTTATTATGTTTTATTGGCATCTGGGCAACGAGATTCATTTCAGTGTATGTCTATATTACTCTTTTACTCTCTATGTTTGTTTCTAATAAAATGGGAAGAGTAACAACAACAACAACAACAACAACAACAACAACAACAACTCGGTCGGTTTGCGGTTTGTTGAAAGTTGTTCTGTAGTCTACAGTTTCTTTGGCATTTTAGAGCCCAATCGTAAACTCAGTTTCTGTCTGAGGCCCCCTTGGTGTGGTATATTCCCCGACCCCCGTTTCGCCACGGCCCTCTTGCCACATACAAACATCGCGTTGCATAATATTTTTCGTTGGTTAAAATTGAAATTGATTTTTATGAGAGAAACCGCAAGGTGACTGTACTTTACGAGTTGCTCCTGTTTCTTGGCTCTTCGTTGGCTGTCATTGTCAGTTGTCTATTTTGTTGTTTGTTGTTTGTTGTGTTTTATTTTGTTTCGTTGGGCGCCAGTGGGCGCAAGAGGAGCTGCTTTTGCATTGTGGCCAAACGCCTGTAAGTATGCAACAGCCGTTTGTTTTCGACACAAAAATCAATTTCAATTAACCAAATATGCAAATAGGTCAGCGACTCCAGCAAAAGCCATAAATAAAAACATACTTCCATTTATCCCATAAAAGCTGCCAATTTAATAAATACCCTTACTTGGGGTATTTTATTTTAATTGTGCAACATGCAACACATTGTTGCAAACAACTTAAAATTAAATGTAAATTATATTACATTAAAAAAAAACACAAATTAATTAAATGTAAATAATAACTTATTTCGTATATTAATGTTTATTATAATTTAATTTTAATAACAATTAGTTTATAATAAATATTTATTCTTTATTCGAAATTCCTGATTTAATATTATATTTGAGAATTTGAAAATTGCTTCAACTAGAATGCAATACTTTATAAATAAATATTATCTGTTAGGGTATTTGGATGTCGTTGCTTTTATGTTTGATAATCTTCTTCTTATTTTGCAAATTCAAATTATTCAAGGACTCATGCCTGTCCTGTGTCCTGTGCTTTGTAATGCCAGGCGCTTATTGATATTTAAAGGACTTTACCTTGTTGACTTTTGTCGCGCGCCTCGGCGGTGCAAACAAATTTACAAATTTATCAACTGACAGTCCCGCACTCAGTTAGTCAGTCAATCAGTCCGTCAATCAGTCCGTCAGTCAGTCAGTCAGTCGGTCAATCAGCTATTTAGTCGCGTCGAGTGATGCCACAGTCGACAGCAGCTGTAAATGTCACGTTTTGCACTTTATGTTTTAATTTGTTGTCATTTATTGTGATACCCTGTAAAGGACACATTGATTAATTGAAATTCATATCAAATCATAATAAATACACGAGACAATATGTTAATAATATTAATAAAAATTACATTAAAGCGAAAATAAACAAACAAACAAAAAAAGTCAAAGAAACTTCTATAATAAATAGATATATACAATATACAGATACATACATTTTACAGGGTATGTTATGGGCGTTCAAGTTGTTTTCTGACAGTTTTCTGTTTTTTTTTGTTTTTGTTTTTATCTCTTTTTGCCTCTGTATGTGCGAGGTATGCCACAAAGGATGCCGCATTTGGGTGAATGTCGTTGTTTTGTTTTGTTTTGTTTTCTTTCGTTTTCTTAAATATTTTATTATATGCATGCACACTCATTGTTGCCTCTCTCTTTCACTTGTTCTTTATCCTATTTTTTGTTATTGTGTTTTTTTGTTCTGTTGCTTTGTTTTTTGTTCGTGTGCCTCAAGTGAAATTTACACCTCAGTTGTGTTTGCCAGTTGTCAACTCCAATTGGCAAATACTTTTGTAACGGCCATATAGAAAATTTGCTGGATGGGCCAACATTGCGTATGCTTGTCACATATAGCGCATACCGCACGCCGCATGCCACATGCCACATGCCATACGCCACATGCCACATACCACATGCCACATGCCACATACCATTTCAATTACGGGCTTACCAAGCTTCTGATTGTGAATGGCAAACTGAGCCTTAGACAACAGACTGCAGCAATGCAGCAGCTCAGACTTAACAATGCATAGGTGGCACGTCTGTATCTCTTTCTGTGTGTGTGTGTGTGTGTGTGTGTGTGTGTGTGTGTTGTCTCTTGAGCAATAAGTCAGCATCAGCAGCTTGGGGGCGGGACAAAGTAAAGTAAAGCAAAGCAAAGCAAAGCAAAACAAAGCAAAGGAAAGTAAACAAAACAAACAAACAAAAACCAAAAGCAAGACTCACTACAAAGCACCGACATTTGTTTAGGTAACTCTGTATGTGTGTGTGTGTGTGTGTGTGTATTTGTGCACATGTGTGTGTTTTTCCTGTATGTGTGCTTATGTACGTTGTGGCCAGCTGATATTGCACCCTTGTCACCTGGAGATTTCTGTCAACTGGCCACAGATAAGCGAAATTAATGCAACAACAACAACAACAACAACAACAATAACAACAACAGCAACAGCAACAATAACAACTGCAACAACAACAACATAAACAAGAATAGCTCAAAATTGCAATGGAAAAGTATTGTAGAAAGCCAATGCAAGAAGAGCACATTCCATTCCCCCATTCCTGATTGGATTGCCTTCCATTGTGAATGCCTCGGATTGACCTAAACTCAACTCAATTCAATTCAACTCAACCCAACTGAGTTGGGCTGAATTTTTAATTGGTTGCATTAAAAAAAAAAACTATGAAAAAATTGAATAATCATGAATCAGAAATTTGGCGAATCAAATCGAAATCAAAAAGGAACAAGTTTTCGAAAGAATTTTAATCAATTTCGATCAATTTTTGTTACCTTCCAAATTGAACCTGATTCTTTGAAAAATGGAGTAAATTTTGAATATTTTTAAAGGCTAAAATTTGTTCAAGATTTATCAAAATCGAGATTGAAAGGAAATCTGCGAACGATTAGCAGCCCAATCGATAAAAATTTCGATAACAATGAAATAATGAAATTCGCCAACATCGTTTTCATAATTTCCATATAAACGAATTAATGAAATGAATCGTTAAAAAAATCAAATGAATACATAAACAAATATATTATAAAATATATTATATATATTATTTATAAAATGAAAATAAGCGATTCTGAGCTTTATATAATTTATTTTTTTTTTATTTTGTATTATAAATAATTATTTATTAAATAATTTTCTGTGTATAATAATAAGAATAAAAGTTGATGGACAAAAAGGACTTGCAACTTAAATGGAACTTATAGAAAGTGTGGGCGTGTGGGTGTGTATAAGAGAAAGAGAATGAGAAAGAGAGAGAGAGAGAGAAAGAGAGAGAGAGGGAGGGAGAGAGAGAGTAAGAGAGAAAGAAAAATAGAAGGAACTCACATATTTATAGTTTATTTAATTTTGCGATCCCTTTATTTTATTATTTGCACAATTTAGGCGAAAGTTAGGGTATTCTATAAGTCGCCTTGAATTATATTTTTGGCTCTCAATCCAACAACATTGTGTGAGCTTATGGCAAGGTTCATTGCATTGTGGCAGAAGTTGCATGCTACCTAAATCCGGGGACTAGCCCTTTGGCAATTCGTATGGCTTGGGGGCACCTCGAAGCCCATGCATTATTCACCTGGCCTTGTTTTGTTGTTGTTGTTGCTTTTGATGTTGTTGTTGATGTTGTTGTTATTGTTATTGTTTAGTTGTGCCGCACTGAATCACTGACAACAAAGCAACAACCACTCTAATGTTGCATAAAAGCCGTAACGTGGGGCAGCACTTTCATTTCCATGCCTAAATGCTTTCACTTTTTCCTTTGCTCATATCTTACCATACAGTACGTCTCCTAGAACAAAAAAAAAAAAATGGAAAATGGAAAATGGAAAAATAAAGAAAAAAAGAAACAGGCAAGACCGCGGCAGTTGTGGAAGATCAACGTCAAGATACCCTACAAATGTGCCCGTCTGTGGGAGTTGTAACATCAATTTATGTATTTGTATTTCTCTATCTTTATTGCTCTCCCTGTCTCTGTATTTACCTTTTATTTTCTCTCTCTCTCTCTCTCTCTCTCTTAAAAATCACCTAAGATATTAAAAGGATCAATATTTGTTTTTTATACATACATGTGTATGTATATATATATATGTATGTATGTGTGTGTGTGTGTGTGTGTGTGTGTGTGTGTGTGTGTGTGTGTGTGTGTGTGTGTG
>JBAMCR010000186.1:0-43695 GCA_037075045.1 Mulgravea parasiatica | reverse complement strand
GTATATGGTATATGGTATATGGTATATGGTATATGGTATATGGTATATGGTATATGGTATATGGTATATGGTATATATCCTTTTAACTATTTATTTCTGTTAGCCTAAATTAAAATCACAAAACTGTATTTTTGTTTTTATTTAAATTTTTGTAAAATAAATATAATTTTATAAATATTGAAATTATAATCTACTTAATATTTTATTAATATTAATAAAATATTATATTTAATTTATTTTGAGGAAAATTAATCAAAAAATCAAATGAAACTTTTGCTTTGCATTTTTAATTCCATTTGATTCTTATCTTTCGTAGGGCAAAAGCTTTTTTTCATAAATTCCTGACCCACGGCAACAGAAAGTGCAGTGGCTAAGCTCTTGATAACGGAGCTTTCAAAGCTAAAAAGCTCAAACGAAGCTTTTGGTCAAGTTAAAACATTTCGCTAGCAGCTGCTGCAAAATGTGTCCGAGGTAGGCAAAAGCTTGTAAGAGCTTTAAGCTTCGAAAGCGATTCGTAGCTTTTGCCACAATTGTATAAACAAAGGGACAACCATCCGCTTCACAAACAAGTCCTTGCATGCACAGCCAACTCTGGTGTGTTTGGTCAGGCATTTTAATTTACCGTTTTACCGTCACCTCAACGTGCCGTAATTTGCGTTATGCAATTACGATTATGGGCACACGGCTTCTACGGTGTGTGTGTGTGTGTGAGAGAGAGAGGGAGAGAGTGTAAGGGTGATGGGAAGAGTGGGCGGGGGGGGGGGGAAACAAACAAATAGGGTAGCACAGCATGAATACCCCATAACCGTTAGCATTCGCAACTTTGCGTAATCTCAACAATTCCACAGAATTCCCCGTGCCGCATTTTGTTGACACAAATCGAACGGCAGTCGGAGCGAGCGGCTACACGGAGCTGCGGGTTTGCTCAGCTCTTATGCGACGACATTTTTCCTTTCACTCCCGTGGCATGCCCCATGACATTGCCCATGCCCATGCCCACAGGTAAAAATTGCTCGACTTTTTCCCTGATTTATGGTAGATTTTTCTCTTTTTTTTTTTTTGTTTTAAATGTTTTTTTCATTTCTCTTTTTGTATGTGTGTGTGTGTGTGTGTTAATGTTTTTTTTTTTTTTTTTTGGTTTTGTTGTCTTTCTTATTTTTCATTTCATTTTGTGTGCGCTCTTTATCATTTATTGAAGGTCTCCACGTCCTTCTGTTACAGCACGTGCGCACGCTGTGGCAATTGCAGCGAAATGTTGCATACTTTACGGCTGTTTAGCTTTAAGCCATTTTGCGAGACAATAGCCATAATAATATTGTCTTGCTTAAATCCTTTTCACATACACATTCTCCTAATTGCAAATTTCATTTTATTTATTTCATTTAATTTAATTTCATTTAATTTAATTTAATTTTTTTTTTTTGCTATATATTTTTGTGTTTTTTTGTTTATTCTTTGTGCTTGAAAATAATTCCATCTGTCTTATCCAACCCTTATCAAGGATATAAGCTCTTGCCTTGATTTTGTGCAATGTGTCGTATACGCAATTTTCTATTTAAATCTTTTGCATTATTTCTTATTCGTATTCTTGACATTTTGGCCAACTGGCCTTAATCTGGCTTATTATTTAGCTATATACATACAAATAATAATAATAAAATTTGTTTATAATTTATTCTTTAATACGAATTATGCTAAATAATAAATTTGTTTGGAATTGAAGTAATTTGTTTGCAGATTCAGTTCAGCTTATCGAGCATGTACATTCACTTTTAATCATGTTAATAACAATTTGTATTTAACAATGTTAACAACATAAATGTTAGGCACTTCTCTGTTAATTTATTAACAGGTAATTAACATAAATTGTACATAAGCGCATGTTAAAGCGACTCCATCGCCTGTTTAATGCGCAATAAATGCTTAAAAAGATTACTATTTACGTAAGCGAATACAAATCATTCTTCACTTACACACCAGACCACATCTGATCAACTATTAGATACCCTACAAAAGTATTTACTTTCCCCATGCATTTTGTACGTGTAAAAATTCAAAATAAAATAAAATTTGTATTTAAAAAAATATGTAAAATTTTATTTATAATTTGGAGTGTGCATTGCATACCCATTGTCAGTGTCGCAATGGCTATAGGGTATAATTAATTGGACTCGAACGTGTGGGCTCAGTATATCATATTGCTGCAATGGGACTATTTAATTTATTAAATCTGCCATTTAACTTAATCTCAGGCTTATGACAATGGACACCAATCTTGTTATGTAAAATCTATTTTTTTTTGTGTTGCTTCTTTTCATACTTGTTAAATAAACATATTTTCGCCTGCTCATGCATTTTGATTTTTTTACCACCCCCACCACCCACCATACGATTAAAGGACATTTTTATTGTGCATTTTTACACAAATATGGTAAATAAAAAAAATGTGATAGCACTTGAAGGCTGCTTAAAATGCTTGAATAAAACATTAAACTAATTGTTTAATATCGTAAAGGATAAAAGGATTAGACGAGGATATCTGCCTCTTGAGGCGATTCCTTAAGCCTCGATGTGAGAATTTCATTAGCGACTTGCCATTTCACAGTTAATTGCGGGCTCTTTCTTTTTTATTTATTTAAAAAAAAAAAATGTGTTTGTTTTTTTTTTATTTTTAATATGACCTTTTTTTTTTGTTTGGGCAGCGGGTAGCGGGGACAGGGTACGGATTGGCTAACCGACGGACTCAATTCCCGTCAAAACGCCTTCATTATCGCCATCAACCAAAAAAATAAAAATAAAAACAAAAACAAAAGAAATGAAGAAGAAATATGCAATGCGAATTTAATATGCAAACAAAGGCACGCACACTGCTGGCATGTAAATAAAAAAAAAACAACAACAACAAAAACAACAACAAGAACAAATTATTATTATTATTTTTTTCATTGTCATTTTTATTTTTTGTCGTTGTTTATTAAGGAGGTTAACGCAAAATGCCTTCGAAGGGTTTCCATTTCTTTATTTTTCTTGTTTATTTCTTAATTTTTTTGTTTTTTTTTTGTTTTTCTGAAATTTTTTATTTTGGTTTTATTTTTCTTAGCTAAGCCAAGAAACTCAAGTGAATCCACACACATTTATGGTAACAAGCGACAAGCGGCAAGTGGCAAGAGGCAAGAGGCAAGCGAGAACCCCTATACCTAACTCAAAAATTGTGTTTCAGTATTTTCTTTGTTTATGCTGCGGGTTGCTTTCATTTAACTGTTTGTCATCGGATCTTGTACAATTTGGTCAGATGCCTGATGCCGTCGTGTCTTTCCATTTTGCTTGGAAACTCAGCTCCTCCTCCTCCTCCTTCCCATCCACCCCTCCTTTCGCTTCTTCTTCTTGTACCTCGGTTGGCCCCCCCTAATCGAGCTGCCACAACGCCTTCGCGTTGCACAGCTTAATTTGGCATTTGGATTGCGTCTTTCCCCTTAAGCTAGAGTAACAGAGACAAACATAAATATATATACATATACACTACATACAGAAAGAGAAAGACAGACAGACAGACAGACAGAGAGAGAGAGAGAGAGAGAGAGAGTGAGTTGGAGTGGGTAACAAAAAAAATATTTGGACATATATAAATGAAATCCAAAGTTAAAATAAAAGCTGTGGCTGTCCCAAAGCGTTGTTCCCCCGAGGTGTATTTGTATGTACAAAATATATATATATGTATGTATGTGTATGTATGTATATATTGCTCGTTCAGAATAAATACTTTTATCTTTGTTTAGCTAACATTTGGCTAAAAAGAGAGTGCCCTTTGCCCTTCCATTTGCCAGTTATGTTTTAAATAATAAATAAACTGTAAACATAGGTCACGCATACATAACATAAAGCACAAAAGTTGAGCCCTTGGCTTTAAGAGATTTATTAGTAGTATGCACATAAATACATACTGCAGATACTCGTATCGGATAATTGCAAGCTCGTTTAAACGAAATTATCGTTTAAAAGAAACAAATTTTATGCATTTAAGATTTTATCAATCTTTTTAAATAAAATTAATTGGTTAAAAGTATATCGCTTAATTGAAATGATCGCTTAAAAGCAACAAATCGCAGGCAAAAAACAGCATCAGTTTTAGAGAGAATGAGAGAGAATGCTGCATTGTAAATGTCACCAAATGTTGTCTTACATTTAAATGTAAATGTACATATCGAATGTCAAATGTAAATGTTAATGGTAATGTCATATGTAAATAACAACTAAATGTAAATGGCAATTCAAACTCTTTAGTTGATGTCAAATGAAAATGTTATTTTAACTTTATATGAAAAATGTAAATGTTGTGACATTTGTAAAATGTAATTGTAAATGTAAATGTAAATGTATAGTTAATATTATTATCAAATTTAAAATGTAAATGTAAATGTCAAGTGCAAAAGTCACATGTATAATACATGTGAATGCACATTTAAAATGTAAAATGTAAAAATCATGTAAATGTAAATGTTGTTTTACATTTAAATAACTTAAAATTTAAAACGTAAAAAATAATAATAAAAATGTCAAATGTAAATGTCAAATGTATTGGATTTCTGAGATTAAGTTGACTGAAACATTTTAAAGTCAAGTCAAGTCATTGTTAAGAGCTGTGTACAGAACGTGAGAGAGAATGTGAAAGAATGAGATAGAATGAGAGAAAGAAAGAGAGAGAGAGAGATAGAGAGAGAGAGAGAGAGAGTGAGTGTAGTGGTAGTGCATTGCAATGCAGTTGTTGTGCACAAAGAGCTAATTGTTAATTGCAAGAGACTGAATAATAATAATTGACATCTTCATAGTTTAACATACGAAAGATTCGATAGCCAATGGAAATATAAAATTAGGTAGTTCTTGTATTAATTTATTTATGCTAGAGTAGAGTATACTCTAAACAAAAGAAAAATATATTAATAGTAATTTTAAAATATTTACAACAATTTCAATTAAATAGAGAAAAGGCAAACATTTGCTAGGATAATGAATAAAACTCCGTTAATTGGATTTCAATTAAAGTTAAAAAAGACTTGAGAGAATAAATTTGAATGGTGTACTTTTATTTAGTTATTATAAATGAAATAAGTAAAATTTTATTATTATGTTGATTCATTTCTATTGTGGGTTTCAGTTCTACAATAAACATATTTATTAATTTGTTTTTGTTGGCTTTTAAGTGCGGTTTTAATTGCATTAAATTAAATATGAAAAGTGAATGCAATATGCAGTTTGCATTCCTTTTTGGAAAGGGAGCAGTAAGTAAATGGAAATACAAAAAAAAAAAAATAAATGAATGATAAATACACAAAAAATACATATGTACATACCTACATACCTACATACATATAATTAATAAATGTGTAAACATGAAAAAATGCACAAAATGTGTGTAAACTGGGGCTCAGGCAACAGCTGGCAGCTGTTTAATTATTTAATTATGTGTTTAAGTACAATTACGTGAATAATTGTGGAACATCTCATTGGCAACATGAATTCAATCGACATTTCTACTTGCTTTCATATTCATTTTTTTTGTAAATATTACTATATTAAATTTAAGTTATTATTAAATATTTTACGTATTGCAATTGCTAAAATATATTTAAAATAATTTTTTTTTTCAATTTCAGTTAAGATATTTTACAGTTGAGCTCATACGATTAAAGCGTCATTATTAAAGGTTTTCCTTCATATATTTATTTTTATTTTTATTTTTGTTTTTGTATATTCGCATTTTTCTCAGGAATGTACGTGCTCAGGATGCGTCAGGATGCTGCAGGATAATTTCAATTATTGTTAACTGTAATCATATACGCGAATGTTTGTTGTTGTTGCCGTGTATCTGCGTTCATTAAAAATTTAACAGCCTGCCTCTTGTTATTAATATATATTTCATGCCGTCTCTTTTGCGCATTCTCTCCCTCTCTCTCTCACTCACTCGCTCAGTCTATCTCTGTCTATTTAGCTGTCTATTCGTGTGATGTCGCTGTCGTTGCCAGGCCTCGAAACGAAAACATTTAAATTTAATTATACGACTATGACAAACAATTTTGGCATTTTGACAGCGAACTGTAAAACGGACTGCGGGATGCCGGCAACAAGCAACAGGCAACAGGCAACAAGCAACAAGCAACAACCAGCAGTTAGGGACAGGGGGAAGACAGGCAGTCGACAGCGGACAGCGGACAGCGGGCACAATGATGATGACAACTGGCAACTGTCGAACAGCGAATGACATTTCGACTGTACACGGAGCGTATGCGCGTTTTATTTCATATCCCAAAAAAATGGCCAAAATAAAAAACTATCTTTAAATCGCCGAAGTTTAGATACGCTTACAAACGTATTCAATTTTCAAATATATTTAATTAAACTTAGTTATTAAAAAAATTTAACTATCGTACATAATGTGATAGAAAAATATATTTATTTTTTAAATAAATGTATTAAAATTTTAATTTTATGCATTGTTGAATAAAAAACAATAAAAAATTCAAAAAAAATAAATATATAAAGTTTTTGTGTGACAGCTCTGATTTATAGTTTCGAATTTGCTGATTTCATTTTTTTATTTTGGCATATGCTTAAAGCGCCAAGAACAAACAACTATGCGACAAATTGGCATAAAAAATATATATAAAATAAATACATAGATATACATATACACTTATATATACAGATTTTGCAAAGCTTTTTAGTATGTTTTGTCAAAATCATGATAAAATTGAAATACTTTGTGCTAGAGCAAAATAACACAGTGAAAAACCATAATTGAAAATATGTTGAGTGGGTGGAGTGGATGGAGAGCTGGAGGGGGGAGATTGACTTTGTTTGCAAGTGGATTCCGGACACAAATGTTGATGCGGGAATTAAATTTCTGGATAAATAGACAGCAGGGAGCAGGGAGCAGGGGGTTACGGAGTACATGAAAATGGACATAAATAAGCTAATTAGCCGGAGGCGTTGTAGAAGCGTCTGCCGCATAATATTATTAATCACAAGAATTTGTTTTGTTGTTTTGTTGTGTTGTTTGTTTGGTTGGTTTTTAGTTGTTTGTTGTGGGATTATTAAGCGATTTCTTGTCAAACTGATGAACTGGTTAATAATTAAACATTTATTTCAAACAAACATACTCCCATATTATTTACAAATTTATCTCATTACGCTAATCGATTCATTTAACTATTAATTTATTTAGTTTTGATTTTGATTTTGTTGTTTGTTGTTTGTTCAACTTTGATCAGTGTTCACTGTAAATGCATTAAAATTATCGCATATTTAAATATTTCAGTCGCATTTTACAATTTTACCCACATAAAACTTAATAGTTTTTTGAAGGTTTCAAGTCATTAAAATAAACATTTGACATTCGCTGTATGTAAAATAAATATGTATATACATTATAAAAATGAGTTAAAATTTATATTTCAAATAAAAAAAAAACAACTTTTTAAGTACTTAGTACATGTCATATACAGAAAAAGACAAAATGAATGCGATATTTTAAGAAATTTAAATAAATTATATCTTATGGCAATTATAAATAATAAATAAAATAAAATAATAAATAAAATAATATTTAAATATACATAAATATAATTTTCGTTTAATTTTAATTAATTAAAAATATTGTATATAAAAGAAAATAAGTTTTTATATTTTAATTTTAATGTAAAAAGTATTTATACAAAAAAAAAAGAGTTGTCTAAATTAAAATAAAAAAGTAAAATTTGAGAAAATGTTAACTCTACTTCACGAATATTATTTCAATTTCCAACTTTAAAATTTATTTATTTATTTATTTTATTTTTTAAAAAGAGACAGAAAAAAAACGTTAATTAAAAAGAAAACTTTTTCGGTTGAAGCTGTTCTTCATTTTGTTTATCTCCCTCAATTAAATCTCTTAATGAATTCAATTAAGAATAATGAAAGATGAAAATTCTTAATATAACATACGGATATGTATGTATGTATGTATGTAGCTACGGTGTATGGCTATGGGTATACATACACATATCGTGATTGAGGTTAAGTGCATTTAGGACTTACCCAAAGAGATCCGTTTCGCTGCCCGGAAAACTGATGCGGGGCGATAACGGTGATCGTCCGGCACGTTTGAGCATATCATGAAGTCCTGGCGGGGCATGGATCGGACTTAAGATGGTTATTTTACGATTTGGCGGCGCCAGGAAGCCACCGCTGAGGGTCAGCTGGGTGCGCATGCCGGCTGATGTTGAGCTGCTTTTCATTTCGATGGTTTCGGCTGACTTGGAGATAAGTATCGAGGAGGACTGCTGCAGTCCCAGTTTTGACATGGACAGCTGCATGCCCGCCTCACCGGCAACACTTGTTGCATCTCCACTTGCCGCCGAAGCATCATCGATCTGTGTCGAAGCGCTGCGTATGCATTTCTCCGGCCTTGCACCACTCACCGGTGTCATGCTGGCCGCCGCCTCCGAATGTGCCGATGTTGAACGCACAAATTGCCGTACATGCTTCTGATGGGCGGTAAGGAAGCCATGCGCCTCCGGCTGTTGCAGGAAACTTTGAAATTTCGATTTACTTGCCGTAGTGGCGGTACCAACAGCGGCCCCACCACCGCCACCGCCAACGGTAACGGCACCGGCAACAGCTGTTCCCTGCGTGGACGAGCTCATATAACGTGTGGTCGTGCTGCTGCTGGTTGTGGTGCTGCTGCTGCTCCTCTGCTCGCTGGTGATGATCGACGTCGACGATTGCGCCTTCAATTGTTGCGCCAATGCCGATGCCGTGCTCAGCATGTGTCCACTTTGTTCGCCAACAATCGCGCTCGACTGCAGGCTCTGGCTCCGTGTGCTGCTCGATATGATCTTTTGTTGGCTATGTTGCATTTGTTGCATCTGTTGCACTTGCATTTGCTGATGTTGCTGTTGCTGCTGCTGCTGCTGCTGGTGTTGCACACTGCCTGTTGCAGCTGCAACAGCTATTGCATTATTATTGCTGCTGCTGCTGCTACTGCTGGTAACCGAATACGAGCGTGTTGCCAATTTGCTGCTGCTGCTGCTGCTGCTACTGCTCGATGTTTGACTGTACTTTTGATGCATTAGCTGCATCTTCTGCTGCTGCTGCAGCTGCAACTGCTGCTCATTGACAGAGATGGCAAATGCATTTTCATCGCCCGGCGAGCCTACGTCCACATCTGGCATTGAGCGCACCTCATCGGCATCGACCTCACTGGGCGTGGTTATTATATACTGCGGTGGGGGTGGTGCTGCTGCTGCTGCTGCCTGTCCTCCATTGCCAGAAGCTGTTGCTCCATTGTTGTCGTTGCTGGCGTTGCCGGACATTGTGTGGATCTTGTTGATCTTCTGGCTTTTTTCTTGATTCCTTTTCTTTTAAGTTTTCTTTTTATTTTGTTTTTTTTTTGCTAGAGAACACAATGTTTTTTTTTTTGTTTTTAATTATTTCGAAAAAAAAAACATTACAAAATTGCTTGAAATTGCTTTAAGACTGAAACTCGAACTTCACTCAAATTCGCTTCATTTCATTGGTTTTAGTTTTATTTTTTTATTTTTTTCAGCTCGCATTGAAAAACTGTTGCACACTTTGATGGGGCTGTATATGTACATACACTATCCCTTGTTATTTGAAATACCCATAAAATCAAAAATGAATGCATAAATCATGGCAAATGTCAGAATTGTTTTATATAATGTTGAAAATCTCATTGAATTAACATGAAGCCTCCGTTGGGTTCAATTTTAACAAATTTAGTTCGAAAATGAGAATGAAAATGAGAATGAAAATGAAAACAACGTAGTCATTAGGACAAATTGTTGCCTCCAGGTAAATATTGGCAAATGGCCTCTACATGCCACATGCCACAAGCCGCAAAACCGCAAACCGCATGCTCATCGCATCAGAAAAACCTTTTCTTCAACTCGAGCACAACCTGCCACAGTAGCAGACAACAGTTGCCGTTGGCTTTTCCCAACAACAACAACAACAACAAAAAAAAAACACAAAACAAAAAAAAAACGGAAAACAAAAAAAAAGAAAAGAGAAGAGAAGAAAACTTTACCCAAATTCACAAGAGAGAGCACCTAACCAAATGCGTATACCCATCCCTTTTGCACTTCAACTGTTTGTCTCTTTCTTTATCTCTCTCCTTCTCTATCACTCTTCTTTTCGCTCTCTTTCTGGCATATGCAACATGCACAGTTGGCCTTAAGCATTGTTTTTGCCAATGAAAACAAAAAAAAAAAACAAATTCAAAAATAAAAAGCGAGAAAAAGTTTGTTACTCTGGAGGTTTATGTTTTTATTTTTTTATTTTTTTATTATAATTATTATATATTTTATTTTTTATTTTTTATTTTTTACTATTTGTTTTTTGTTTTTACTATAGCACTAACAAGCAGCATAATTAAGAGGACGAAAGTGAGAGTGTGAGAGATAGGGAGATGAGAAAGAGACAAACAGAGCAACAGATGAGGTTGCATGTTATTCAACAATGTTATAAAGTGTGACCTCTGACCCTGAATTGCCGTTAAAGTAAATCTCGGTCAACTTTGTCTTTAGTTTCAAAAGTTAAATGCAATTTTTTCGCTTATCTCGACAGCTGGCAGAATAAAGTTGGCCAAAAGTAAGTTGGCTAATGAGGAATCGATATTTGATTGATAATTAACACATATGATTGAAGCATGTTCATCATCTCAATCTCATCATCAATCACAATTAATATTAATACAAAAAAAAAAAAACGTAAATAGAAAAAACGAAATACATTTTCTTGAAATCGAGCGTAAGAAATATATCATTAAAATGGAAAAGTTAATAATAATATGCCACTTGTGCAATTGGAATAATACAATATGGTATATGGTATAAGTATAATGAAAACAAAACGCATTATAATTAATCTGAAACCCTTACAATAAGAAATTGTTTTCTTCAAGAGAGAGAAAAAGCCCAACACAGATAGAAAGAGATGAAAAAAGAAAACAAAGGAAAAACAACTTTTGCCAAGAGTTGGTAATAAAGTTTTAATAAAGAAATTGCAGCTTATGCCGCTGGGCATTGTGTCTAGAAGTGCAAACTTTATAAGTATGTAAGTATGTAAGTATGCACCTCGATGATGAAGGGGAGACTCCGTAAGGACTCAGGACTTATAAGGACGATATTGAAACATGACACAAAAATGTTGTATGTAAATGTTGCATCGTTATGCCATATTCTTCTACACAATTATGTTAGATCTTTATTATACTCTCTCTCTCTCTCTCTCTCTCTCTCTCTCTCTCTCTCTCTCTCTCTTTCTCTCCATCTATCTCTTTCGCGCATTCTCACTCTTATCAGAGGCTGCATTTACCCTAATTAAGTCAATTACAAAGTTGCATTATTAAAATTGCAACTAGCTGACGTGCCCCACATGACTTTTAGACTTTTATCTTGTCGGCATTTTGGCCATTTGACACTTTTGAGTGGTAGTTCACAATGATGGCCGATGTCCGGTTGTCCGTTGTCCGTTCTCCGATGTCCCATGTCCGTTGTTTGCTGTCCGATGTCCTTTTCATGGGGGGCTATTTGGAATCGAAAGTTGGTCAGCTCAACTGAAGCTAATGGCCACTCAAACAAATTGCAGTCAAAAAAAAAAAAAAAATAGGGAAAGAAAGAAGAAGAAAACTTGATTGCAACATTCCAATTATAACGGGAACTTGTTTCAAGTGACAGCTGTCGCTTCAATGTTGTTGCATAATTCGAATGCAAATGCAAATGCAAATACGAATGCGAATGCGAGTGCAAATGCAAATGCTAACGAAAATGCAAATCAATTTAATTTTATTTGACGCTAAGAACTGTGTGGGCCACCACCTTAGCCCGCCACGCCCCCACAGCAGTATTCGCCCCGATGCGGCTTCAATTACGCATTCGTATGATTTATTCGCTGGGAAAAGCTGGCGAGCTAAGCTCACATTTGATTTGCTTTCGCTCAGTTTGCATTACGATGGCCAGTTGTCGTAAAATCAATGGAAACCAACAACAAAATCAATTTACATACATGTACATGTATGTACCATATACACACATACATAAGTACATACATACATACATACATACATACATACATACATCTGGTAAATATTGCGCAAGGTACCACAGCAATCAGCTGATTTGACAGAGTCCGCACTCGGATTAAATAAATCTCAAGGTTTTTCCACAACATTTTCACGAAATAAAAAAAAAAAAAATAAAAATCGAAAAAAAATTAAATTTTAATGCATATAACTAATTAAATTGAAATTTAAAAGGCTAATTTCATTACACAGGCTAAACGATAAGTAATTAATTAATTGCATATTGCATTTTCACAAGCACATTTATTATATTTCTGATTTTGTTTTTATTATTAATTAGCATATCATATATTATTGTAATTTTACATATTTTATTTATTTTTTTTTTAAATATTTTTTTTTTTAAATTGATTTTATTTTTAAGCTTATCAAGTGCGAATGTTCTTCAATGCATTAGTTCAGTGTGTGTAATAAATTCTAGATTCCATTTAAGCTCATTTATGTTGAGTTTGTGCCACGCCCAGCGCCTATCTACCACCTGCCCAGCTGACAAAGTGTTAAGGGGCGCCATTGTTACCAAAGGATTCATTTTTTTTTTGTTAACTCGGTTGCTGTCAGCATCATTAGCCATATATCACGTTGACTTTTCAGTGAAATAAGTCGGAAAGCCCAGGTTTCCCAAAGGGCATCGTTTCGAAGTGTTCAACCTCATTTATAAACACTTGACAGATATATGTATGTATGTATATATACTATATATAACTGTGTATATGTCTATTTATGCTTATGTGTTTTTGTTGTTGTTGTAAATTGCTTTAACAAAAAGTTTTTCAAATTGTTGTACGCATTAAGCGCAGTTGAATGATTCTTTTGGGTTTTTAGAGCTGCCATCGGGATTTATCGAATGAACGAATCCGATGAAATATTGAATTTATTGATGTGAAGTGAACGTATATATATATATATATATTAATTCAATACTAATTGATTTTTGAAATACAATAATATTGAGTGCATGTCAACGCATCTTTTCAGCAAAAAAGAAAACAAAAACAACAAAAAAATATTTACAAATAATTTGAATTTTTTGAATTACGTACATATATACACACTGAATGTTGTCATAAAATAAAATAAAAATATACTACATAATTGCCGTGAAATATGTTTTTTTTTTATAATTGTAAATAAACAATTGAAATGCATTGAATGTGTATTTGTTATAATTGAGAAAATTCTGATTTATTTGTATAATATTTTGTTTTTTGTTGTTTGAGATAATATAAGATATCCTTTTTAATTTTTTATCTTTGATTTTTAAAATAAAAATGAAACAAAATAAGTTTTTAAATTTTAAAATATTTTCAAATGTAAAATCTAAAAGTGTTAAATATTTTTACTTTTTGTTTTTTTGTTTTCATTTGTGACTCGCGTCAAGATATTTCAATCAATCATTTTAAATTTGTATCAGTTTTCCATTTTTTAAATTGACTTCAATTTCATAACAATCAGAGAATCAGAATAAATACGAATGGGATTTGTGGAGATGAACGAGCAATAATGCGACCAAAGTGAATAAATATGCAAATAAACATACAAAACACAAAAAAAAAAAAAATAAAATGAAATAAAATAAAATGAAATAAATAAAATACAACAAGGACCACACAAATGTATTTATTTAAAATTAAATTCAGAGTCTTTGATTAAATTGAAATCCACTTAGTTCCAATTGAAATCATTTTCGAAAACTATTTGCTAGCCATTTTTGGGCTTAGCCTAAATATTTCGAATCTTATCGATTGGATGGATATTATGCCAAGTTAACCAAAATTACTTATTTAGACCGTGATTTAGCAGAAATTCTGGCCAACATATTTCTACTGTTTGAGCCATTTAAGTGGGCAACGATAATTTAATGCCAAGGTCATCAAACGGCGGTTGGCATTTAAAATAACCGTTGCGATGTCACATCAAATTAAGCCATTGTGGTTATATTTATATATGTATATATATATATATATATAAGAGTCAATGTATGTGTATGTATATATGTATAAATATATCCTCCATCCACCATTGCCACTGATTATATTGCTTTTATTGTGTGTATTGCTTTAGCCAATTTCATTTGTTGTTTGTACTCCTGCTGACCATCAAAATGTATTTAAATTGGCTTTAGTATTTTTAATGCATGTCAACGTGTGACCTTTATATGTATGTGTGTGTGTGTGTATGTGTGTGTGTGTGATTTCAATTTAATTTGGCAAACATCAACGACACTGCAAGCAAGCCAAAGCCAAGCCTTTTCAGCAAAAACAAAATAACAACAACAAAAAAAATCTTGACACTCAACCAACGTTGCAAATGAATAAAATAAGGAAAACATTGGCTTAAAATGCTCGACTGCACCACACCCTGTAATGCAAGATATTTAATTTGCCCATCTTCTAAATAATTTTAATTTAACGAAGTTATTTCCCCGACTTTTCATATATTGCACAATTTACCAATTATTTTATTTTACGTAATTTCGAAAACTGCATTTACAGGGTATTAGCTAGGCAAGACATTTCTGAGTGTTTCGATCTGTGAGGTGTATAATGTGCATTAGCCAAAGCATTGAAGGTCAGTGAAAACATGAAAAGAGCCTTAACTTTATTAAGCTGCAGCTTTTAAGCTCATCTGCAAAGCACATTAATTTTTAAGCAATCAATTTCATTGTTTAACAATTTCAATTTGATTCTGACCCACAAATATACAAAAACAAAAAAAAATTAAATAAAATAAAAATATCTGGACATTGATAATATCAGTTTAGCGTTTTGTACAATTTGTGTAAATTTGTCTTTAGCAAATTTATTTTGGGCGAATCTTGCAATTTAATCAAAATTTCATTAATATTGAAATAGTGCCGTGTAATGCCACATGAAATTTAATTTCAGATGGGCCCTAAGCCCATTGAAGTCTCTTACACAGCGATAAACAGAGAGTGGGAGAGAGAGAGAGGGAGAGTGGAAGAGTGAGTTAGCATGAGTTGACGTATGATAAAGTCAGTTATTAAAGGTAACGCGACAATCAAAGACCAAGTCAAAGTGAATGTCAAAGCCAAATGGCAAAGCGATGGGAGCCACGCGAAATACCCTCAAGAATTTAATATACTCACAAAATGCCATCGCCAGGCTAAGTGAAACTGTACAACAAAATATGTGGCTAAAATGAAGATAACAGTTACCATATTGATGCAATAAGCCATTTACTTAGACGACCATAAAGATCTTAACAAAATCAAGCTAGCTGCAGAAACAAAAATAATATTTAACCAAAATGATATATATTTATATTAATTAAATTCTACATACTGTATAAATATATCACATACATTTTGTAAGCGCAATTTTGTTGCACAGTGTCAATGGGTCAATGGCAAAGCCAATGAATTAATTTCTGAGCCACTGACACGCAAAACTGGTAAGCAATGAATTCTAAAACTATGGACAACTTCGTAGGGAAATGTTTAATTATGATGGGAGAAGGGGTCGATAAGGGGGGGTAGAGGGTGGAGGGTGGTTAGCGTGGTGGTTTTATGAAAGTATTTTCGGTAAGACATAAATTTGTTTAATTTATTGTGCGTGTCTGTAGTAAATGTTTTTAGCGTTTAAAGTGAACGTTGAACGCAAATATTTAATCGAAATTAAAGTTAACAGTTCAAGCGATAGCAGAGAAATGGAAGGTGACGATGACGATGACGATAACGATGATGATTACGATGACGATAACGATGACGCTGACGGTGACGATGACGATGACTGTGACGATGACTGTGTGACATGACCACAAAGCTGCAAAACCAATTTGATGATGGAGTTGAGGTTTGTCTTTCACTTTACAGTGACTGCGACCTGATATTGAGTTCTGACCTTTTGATGGGCAGCTCGTTAGCTGCTTTTGACTTGGCTAACATTGGGTGTGAGTATCTAACGGTATCAGCATTTTGGTGGCAACGCCACGCGAGGTGCGAAAGCTAAGCTAAGGTACATAAGCCAAAAGCACTCCTCATCAACATATTGAAAAACTCATTAAGTTATGCCATTTTTTTTTTGTTTGTTTGTTTTTCTCGTTTTTTTTTTTGTTTATCAATATGATTTTATTATTATGCTATTTTTTTTGTTTTTATTTCTAATATTTAGTTCGTGTCCAATGACATTTTGACGTGCAGTCAAATCTTTTGATGTGTTTTTTTATATAAAAATATATATATTTTTTCTATATTGTTTATTGTACATAAACATGAAATAGGTTTAAAATTATATGAAGAAAGTTTTATAATACGCATTAAATAAATGTATATTGTACAACTAATGAAAACTTCAAAGAGAATTTTCCTCATTATGTGAGAGTTGTTTTAATTTTTTTACAGTTTACAAATAAATCAAAACAAACTTAAAATCAAAATGATAAATTCACAAAATTGGGAAATAATACAGGTTTTAATTTTAATTTGCAAATAAAAGAAAATCAATAAATATTATAATTTCTTTTATTATTTATAGTTTGAAATGCTTTAATATTTCATGTAAAATTGTTGCTAAGAATTGAATTACGATTTTTCCAAGCTGAATTTAAAATGTGTTTTATTTTATTTCGTGTGTAAGTGTGTTTATGTTTGTGTGTATTTTGTATATTTTATATTTCTTTTTAAGTGTCATTTTCAGTTAGGCTTAAGGGAGTTTTTTTTTTCCTTCTTTCCTGTGCTCAAGTTATCAAAACATTTAAATTGGTTTCCAATGGGGCCTATTTTAGGATGTAAAGCTATTAAAAACATCTAAGTTAAATTCCTCTAGAGGACAGTAACACACTGAAATAAAAAAAAACATAAATAAATATAAATAAAAAAAAAAACGAAAAAAAAAACACAAAACTGTTACGTAATCGCTCCAATCATTCCATCAGTCAGTCAATCATTGGCTGGGCAATGCCAACATTAACAGCCATGGGCAAAGTTATTAAACGAATAACGAAGCTTGCGCTACGTGCATACAATATACATACACATTTATGTGTATGTATATGTATAATCGTATTGGTTGTAATTGTAACAGGACAGAATTGTATCAGAAAATGCAAAATCGATGTGGACAAAAACCTGAGGAGTTTTTAGCATTACGTTGGTTGGCTTCAGAGCCTTAAAGGCAGCACAGGAAGCTGCCAAACTGTCCGGACTGTAAGGCGGATAGCTTATATAATATGTATTGTATGTATATATATATATATATATATGTGTTTATGTATATAAGTATATCCTATACAGATTTGTGCCTGTATTTGTGCACACAATGTAAACAGTTAAAGCGCCGCATTTCAAACATTTGCCGTGTACTGTCTGTCTCCGTGCTTGTGTTTGTTACCGTGTAATATACATACATATTTATGTACATACCCCAGAGATTTTGCAACAAATTGTTTTGTTCAACACACACACACACACACAAATATATATATATATATTTTGAAGTTTATCACATGTACATCAACCTGGACAGATGAGCATTCATCCAAAAATATTGCCAACTCTGCGTTCTCGTACTCTCTCGCTCGCTCTCTCTCTCTCTCTCGCTTTGTCCCTCTTGGCCTTTCTGTCGCCTGTCAAAATATTTATGGCCACTTGCACACACATATATATTTAAATATATATACAGTTAATATATACACAAACAGTGCACGCTCGATAGAATGAACTTGAGTGAAAAGCTGTCTACATCAAAAGAATAAAAAAAATATTTCACAGAATATTTGTCTGTTTAATAAACATAAATTATTATGGTGGTCGGGTTTTTGGGCTTACATTTTAAACGTAAAATAACAAATGAAAGGGATAAAACTCAAATTGTAATTCAAAGTGTTCAAAGTACAATATTATTAAAATAAATTTTACAAACAAAAGAAAAAAAAGAATTTCCCAGACGGTCCAAAGACTTAACATAACAAAATTGTGATAATTTCATTGTTTTATTTTTTACTACATTTTTTTTTATATATATATGTATATAATAAAAATAAATAAATAATTTTTTTCGACTGCTCGGAAAATAATTGAAGAACCGTTAAGTGAAAGGGCTTCAATTTTTTCTTTTGCAATTGCAATTTTTTGACACATTTGCATTTTTTTGTGATTGCAAAAAAAAGAAACAGAAAAAGTTTTTTTTTTTTGGTGCAGACTTTTAAATAAACTTCGAGCCAAGTGTTTACTCTGACCGTACACACACACACACGCACACACATGCATGTGCGGATTTACAAGTGGCAGGCAATATTGTAGAATTTATCGATGATTTAACATATTTATTGCATATAACATTTTGGGTCAAGCAATTATATAAAGCAATAATTCAATATTTAACAAGCTCCCACTACACTCGACTATGAAAAATGATGTATTTAAGTGGGTATGTATGTATGTATGTATGTAGGTATGTATGTGGTAGGTGTGTGTGCGACATAATTTGTCATTTGGGCAAAACTACATAAGTAAAAACAACAAAATTATCGAATGAAATTATTACAGCTGCCTGAAAGTAGGCAATAGAAATAATGTCAACAAAAGGCACACAGAGAGAGACAATCAGTGAAAAGTTATATTCTACACTACATACATACATACATGCACACATACACACAGGCAGCAGCTGCTGTGTATCTCATACAGACGGCTCACAAGATACACACAACACACACACACTCACACACACACAGGCCGACACAATCCGGCGAAAAAGAGCTGAAACAGCCATCTGCCATTTTATTGTTATGTGTCTGTCAAAGCTACCAAACAGAGCACTTTAGCTACTTTATGCAACATGTAACATTGAGATTTTCAATTTTTATTCAATTTTTTAATTTTTTTTAATGTTAATTTAAATTTGTATTGTAAAATTTAAATTTTTATTTATATTATATCATTATTTATTTACTTAACATCGTATTTAATATAAAATGTTAAATAATTTTAAATATGTATAATATACAAAAAACAACAAAAATAAAATAAAAAATGAACTAAAAAAATTTAAAAAATTTAATATAATATTTAAAAACAAAAATTGAATAAATTGAATTTAATTTTGTATAATCGATAATTATGGAAAAGTTTTAGCTTCCTAAGAAATTTCTTTTTCTTTTCTTTTTTTCTTTTTTTTATAGCATGAATTATAAATAATTTTGCAGTGTATAGAGAATTCGTTGTGTTCAAAGCGACCGGTTTGCGGTTAGTTTTTGTCGCCTTTTTGACGTTTATTTCGTGTCAGTCTCGTGATACGATTATTGTCTATTTGCGGTCTGACAACGTTTCTGTCTTTTAACAACGTTAGTCTTCCATTGTGTGTGTGTGTGTGTGTATGTGTGTGTGTGTGCGTGTGACTGCTCGTATGTGGGTTACTTTTAAAATATGAGTTTTTTGGTTTTTTTGTTGTTTGTTGTTTGTGTCGACCAAAGTTCTCATAGATTTCGCCCGATTTCTCATCCATTATGTATGCAAGTTGGCAGCACTGTCATGAATTTTTTAATAGGCCGCTGAATAACACTAATGCAAGTTGACAGCCCTTTAATATTTGATGTTAACAAGTTGGCAGCACAAAATTGTTCGTATTTAAGATTAAAATTTAACAACAAGTTGGCAAATATGTTGCATAGAAATTGTTTTTCTATTTGTTTATTTAATAGGCTTAAATCACTTTCACTAATTGGCTCACATTTCTATTGTATTATAATATATTTAAATATTTCTACATACTAGTATTAGTGTTGTTTAGAAATATTTTTAAAGTGATTTTTATTTCATATTATTATAATTATTCGATCTTCATTCATTTTTAACGCGTTATTTAGTTTCTGGTTAATTTTGAAACTGTTTTGCACAGGCAATTGCCAGCATTAGAAATTCAATTTGAAGCTCGTTTTCAGCTCGTAAAATTATTTAAATTAATTCTTCAAAATTTCCATTGAATCATTTGAGCAGCTCGCATAAATCTTGCTTTTATTGTACTTGAATCATGCAATTCCCGCCAGACCCGCCAGCAGCTTCCATATTTCCATCTTCCATCTTCCGTCTTCCATCTGTCTAGCATTATATTGCTGAGTTCCATTGCTATCATCATAAACTTTTGTCTTACTTTTACTCTCTCACTTAAATATTATTGTTGTTTGTTTTTTTTATTTGTCAGCTGCTTGCCTTCCCCCCTACCCCCCGTCGCTTGTCTAAATATTTTGTTTATTTTCATTTTACTTGGAAAAAACATTTTTATGCGTTTTCAGTTTTCAGTTTTGTGTGTTTGCTTTGCTTTCATTTCGTAACGTTAGCTTCGTTCTCTCTCTTTTTATTGCACCCTCTCGCTCTAGCTTTCTTTATCTTCGTTCTGTGCTTTGTTTTTTCTTGTTATTGTTTTGAACGCCTCAAAGCATGCTACACATTTCATAATTCACATTTTTCAGTATGCATATTTCATGTATTTTTAATTTATTTGCTCGGCTCCAAAAGCGCTGCTTCTTATTAGTAACAAGTGATCCAACACTCCTGCGTCCTCCCCCTTCTTACATACAACCACTCCAACCCCTCCCCCACTCACCACACCCAACTCCCCTGCAGCGTAGGTCCATTCTGACCAAGTTTTATCCGGTGGTTTTCCGTTGGCAGCGCTTGCAATTTACATTTGGTCACCCATATACAAGTATGTATGTATGTATATGCCTGAGGTCTAGTACGTACTCCTCCCGGTTAGAGCTCATTTTCAGTTTGTGCTTGTCTTTTGGTTTTTATTTTGTTGTTTTTTTTTGTGCCTACGCTTTAAGCAACAGCTTCAGGGAATTTTTTGTTTTCATTTTGTTGTCTTTTATTTAATTTTGTTTGTTTGTTTATTTGTTTATTTGTGCTTGTTGTTGGTATCATAACGTGCGTAAAATTGTTTATTATAATTATTAATGATGGTCTTCTTTTCTTATAAATGGTTTGTTTTGTTTTGCTACCTGTACATGTCACCCACACACACCCACACACACACACACTAATACACACATAACTACACCTTGGTCACGTCAGGCTGTCTAACAGGCAAGACTACTAATTAAATTATGAAGTGCTTTCAGCAACATTTAACCCACAATGTGAGCCGAAAGCAACATGCCCAACACCCCTTACGCATCCAATACGCATGTAACAACTATGGTGTGCAATAGTTGTTGTTGTTGTGGTTTGTTGTTGTAGCTTGTTGTTGTTGTTTCTCAAGAGCTCAACGAAGCGACAACCTTTGCAAATATACAATACAGATGTACATACATACACACATACACAACATGAATGTTTGCATAGTATATATGTATATGGTAGACGAAGTGAGAGGGTTTCAAGGGTTTTCAGCGGTTTTCATCCGTTTTCAGCTGCAAATATGGCCACCTACGAATAAGGGAAGCGGAAACGGAAGCTGTTCGAGCTTGGGCTCCTTGTGAGAGCTGAGCACAATACGACAACGCTGCGACATGACATGCTATATAAGTGTATATGTATATACATATACATAAATATATATTTGTGTGTGTGTGTGTATGTATATGTTGCTGTTGACTTAGTTGCTTTTGTTAGTGCGCGACGCGGCGGCTACTTTACAACTTTTGTATACAAATTAGTTGGCAAATAAATATAAGGGTCAACAACAACAACAACAACAACATTATCAACAACAACAGCAAAACAAATTTAACTGACATTATTGACAGTTGGCCGGAATTTGTTGTACAAGCTGCTGTTGGCCACAATTTAAGCCAAGACCTCATTAAAAATCATTGCGAATTATGAGCAAGCTTATGAAGAGCTCAAATTAAAATTAAAAGAATGTGAAAATAAAAAAAATTTACAGAAAACAAGAAATAATAATAAATTAGTAAATTAAAACGTAATAAAGCTATTGTAATCTGTGGCAGAGAAAGTTTTAAATAATATAAATATTATAAATTGTTTTTAAACAAACTAAAAAAAAAATAAAGAAATAATTAGAATGTCATTAAAGTAAAATTCTAAAAGACTTTTTTCATTTTTGTTAGAAAAAAAATAAACATTTTTCAACCATATCTATTTAACAAAAATTCCTTATGCATATTGAAAGTGTAAAAGTATTTAAATAAATGTAAATATTCCAAGTTCATCAAAGAGAATATCATAATAAATCTATTTGGAAATTCACAGTGAAATGTGAAAATAAATGTGAAAATAAATGTGATAATATATTCAGGACAATTTATTTTAAATATTATATGTATGTATGTTATACTGTGCTATAGAATGACTTCAATTCGCATTTTGTTTAAAGTGAGATTTCAATTTTTAGTTTTAAACTGTAATAATTTTGCAAATATTTTTTATTTAAAGAGTATTTATTTATTCATAAAGTATTGCAGATGTTTTGTTATTCTTTGTTTATAGCTCGAATTTAATAATTCATTTTATTAAAATATTTATTTCGTCCATCTGTGATCTGTCATTGCAACGAGTTAATTCTAACTTAGCATTAAATAATTTATCATAATTTTCATTTATGCTTGTGCTTGCATTAAAGCCCAATTTGCCCGAATCGTTGTTATTCTCATTCAAATTTTGTATAATTAGGTGAGGCTTTCATTTCCATTGTTATGCCAGAAAAGGGAAAATCAGGAGAGAAAGAGAGAAAGAAAACAAGCAATTCATCCATTCCGGTACTAACGTTGGCAGCTTACTTCTTCCACCGGATATTTCACGTACAATATTATTCATAACGATTTGTGGGGATCGCCCCATAGAAGTCAAATTCCTCATGTACCGGATGCCCTCACAATGTTTATCATGTGTTTTGTTTTCTTTGATACTCTACAGTATGTATGTACGAGTATGTACGAGTGATGCGATTCCCATTTTGGCACACTCTCTCAAGGATACCTCCAAGGATAACTTAAGTGAATTCATAAATAAATTACGAATATTTACCCAAATCAGGAAATTTTGTGGTGAGAATGTGAATAAAAATATAATATTTGTTAACTAAACTAAATTGTTTTGAAGAATATTATTTTTATTTGTTGACATTTTGTAGGGTATTTGTCTTTCGTATATTTTTAGATTGAATTATTGTGTTTTTTTTTTATTTCACTTTTGTTTGGTTTCATTTTTCTTGTTGTTGTTTTTGTCAGCATTCGCTTTTTGCTGTTTAATTTGCTTGTGGCAAAAATTGGCCTCATGTGTGTATTCTACTATATACATATGTGTGTGTGTGTGCGTGTGTGTGTGTGATTGTATATTGACTGTTGCTGCTGCTCAGAGCTCATTTCATACAGTTTTACTTGTTTCTTTTATTCATTCTTCTTTTATCTTTATCTTTATATTTATCGATTTTCATTGTTGTGCAAGAAGCAAATTGTCAAACCAGACAAAATAAAAGCGACACAATAAAAGTTCAGGAAACAATCTCCAGCCATATTAAATATATATATATATACACATGTATATGTGTGCGTGTATGTGCATCCAAACCAGCAGCGGATGTTGGCTTTAATGCCAACTGATTTGGCCAACAGGTGTTGCTTAACCATTTTAACAACATTTCATGTTTGGCAAGGATTCTCCAAACATTTTCTCAATTAAAGTATAAAATTTATTTATTTTATAGAATACGTAAAATAAATTGCATTTTCTTGTCCATAACATACATTTCCGATTTTCCATTTTCCTAAAAAAGTTTATTGTCCTGTGGCAAAAACGCGAATGATTGATTATTATTTATTTTTTGATTATTATTTATGATTCAAAAGCTTAACTAGGCTAATCTAGTTATTCATAATCTTTGTAAACAAGTATATCATAAAAATCTTGAAATCTTGATATCTTTTATTTGGAAATATGTTTATGTTCACTTTTTTTTGTTGTTTTTGTTTCTGTTTTATTGGCCATTTAAGGCGACGCGTCGCATCGCAACGGCTCTGAATTAAAGCTAAAGTTGCTACAGTTTTGGCCAACTAGAGCGGCCAACAGATTTGAAATAGCCGTAATCAAATTAAAAGTTAAAGGCCACGTGGCCCGTGTGGAAAAATCAATTCTGAAATTTAATTTACTGCAGCTGCTGGGCAATTTTCAGTGGCATCGCCTTTTATAAAGGCCCGGCCCAGTTTTTAGCCATATAGAAAGTTGCCCACTTTCACTACATACATACGCCATGATGCTGAAGCTGATGCTAATGCAGTGCATCAAATCTCTTATATATATATATATAAACGTATATGTGTATGGGTGTGTGTGTGTGTGTGTGTGTGGGTGTGCAACGCTTTATGCCCCCTGGCAAAGCATGCAAAAATTTGATTGGCAAACAGAGTCCATGGATGGAAAGCAGCTAAACCGCCGCGGCCGCTGCGGCTAAACGGGGCAACGGTATAATGCACTTCACCTGGCTTAAGATTGGTTCGTTAGCTTTAAGCTAGACGCAATTTAAAGGCTTTAATTTGAACTTTGTTGGCACACAAATCTAATGGCTGTACCGTAACTTTGAGTTTTCCAAAACAATTTACCCCAAAGAGAAAATAACAACAAAAACAACAACATTAAATTGGAAATCGGAAATTTGACAAGCAGAAACTTTAACTTTAACATGAAAATGCTTTCAGGTGCATAAGTTCTATTGGTTATTTAACTGTCAGGGTTACCTTCGTTAAACAATAGTAAACTGTATTTAAACAATCCTTTAACTTTTAAGCATTGTGCCAATCATCAACTCACAAATAATTATTTACGTTAAGCTTGATTAAGCCTAGAGAAAATTAATCAATTATCTGTTGTATGAGTAGTATTTATTTAGGTATTGTAATTTTTAAAATTAATTACATAACAACAGAATATTTATCATTATCATTTACAGTCAAGTATTAAATATTTATATTTGTGAAATGTTTCCTTTATTTAAACATTTCTTAAGTTTTATAAACTTGTGTTGCCAATTTCCCTCGGTATAACGCACATTTTGAATCTTTTTTGGTGCAGTCTCTTCTGTGTTTAATCAAAGTGTCTGTCGCCTAAAGCAGCTTATGGCCTTATGTCCTAATCTTGTTCATACCCCATCCTTCCCTCCCCCCTCTCACCCTTGCCAGCACTTTGCCCAAACAACCCAGCCCATTGTTATTGGCCATAGACAGATCTGTTTGGCTGGCCAAGCCATAAATGTTGATGCGCTTAAGGCTCTTAGAGCGCTGCTCATAGAGCAGAACAAATGGCATTTTCACTCGTACTAGCGCTATTGTATATACCATAGAGTACACATACACATGCTATTGTATGTGCATATGTATGTGCCATGTATGTGCCATGTATGTACTATGTATATGTGTATATGCCAGCAAGAATTCCTATTTCTATGCCAATCCTTTGACCGTTAACAGCATGCCATGTCTTACAAGCCATTCGAGCTCCAAGTATCGAGTACTATACAACATATACTCGTACGATACCTCCTATATATGGATGTGTATAAATACTAAGTATATATGTGTATATATACACAAGAGAATCTTTGCATATTTTTTGGTCTTCTTTTCTTTGTATTGCATTATATAGAGCCCAATCGCACAGTGAAATAATTCGCATTCGTATTTGTAAGATTTTTCAATGCAATTTATTTCCCATTTCAAATCATTTTGTTATTGTTAATTTATTGATTGAATTAAGCTATGAAATAAAACTGAATTATATAAATATTTTACATAAATACAATTATAAAAATAATTACTTGAATTAATTCCTAGAGAACATTCAAATAAAAAGGAAAATAATTTGATAAAAGAATAAAACAAATTAAAATTTTATGAAGATTCATAATACATTTTCTATCCATCTAATTCAAATTAATAATATAATATTATATTAAAAATATATATTTAGTTAATGTATTATATATTTGGCGAGTGTAATAAAAAGTAATGTTTAGTTTGTATAAAGTTTATTATTGTTTAAATGATATGCTTAAAGCAACCACTGTGAGTCTGCTGGCATGGAATTTTTTACTAAAAGTATCTTTTAGCTATAGCTAGAAATCAATATTTACCTATATATCTATTTATAGCTAGAGTTTTAGCTCCAGTTTTAGTTGCAGTTGCAGTTGCAGTTGCATTTGCAGTTCTATATCATATAATAAGAAAAATAGCTCTCTCTTTGCCAGAGTTCAGCATTAAGTTGACTGAATTGATGCTCTCGATGCTTAATAGCTGATGTCCTTGCATTTGTTGTTGTTGTTGTTGTCTTTGGGTGTTTTTTATGCTGCTGGGTGACACTTGCAGTTTATGCAAAATATTTGCATTGCTCAACAAGCGACAAGTCGTTGCAACAACAAACAAACACACACACACACACATGACGAGACACATATTTGTTGCATGAAAACCAACTGAGACGAGATAGCTTTGAAATTGTTGTCTGGCGCTTCACAGCTGACAACTTGATACCCGGCAAATGCGGAAAATAAAAGCAAAGCCGCGCAATTGAAGGCATCTGGAAAATGGCACTGACTGCATTTTATGTTTGACTTGATCGGATTATATTTGTTGAGGCAGACTTTCAACTCAATCACAACGAATGCAGCGCCATTTCTGTCGGTTAACTGGGAACTGACAAATTGTCCAATGCCATCTCGTTGGGGCAGCAAAATGTGGTAAGCACTTTGTTGGACAACTTGTAAAAAATGTGAGCACCAAATGAAGTAACAAATTGGCAAATTGTTGAATCTTCAAATCTGTTAACAAAACAAAAAAAATAAAATAAAAATAAAATTACAAAACAAAAAAATAAAATGAAAATCAAAAGGGATAAATCATTTTGATGATGACTCAAGTTCAGTCAATTGCTTTAGTTTTATGGCTAAATATGTTCACAACTCTGACTAGCCATAAACATTAGCCCGACCTGAAAGCCACAAGCTATCAAAAGTGGGCGTGGCCAACTTGATTAGCGACATAAAACAAGTTAACGACAGGGCTCATTATGGCCCAACCACAGACGGAGCCAAAGCAATAGCCAAGAACCCAAAAACCTAGTGGCCCTGCCACAGTTGCAGCCACAGCAGATGTTGAACGTGCCTGCTCCCCCCCCCCCCCCTTCCAGAAGCATTTCCAGGTGGAAACTAAAGTATTTATGCAAGTTTGGGGTCATAATTTATACGCTGCCAACTCCCCATGCTGCATACTCCATCTGCCATATGTATGTATAATACACACACACACACATACATACATAAAAATTTATATTCATATACATACATGTATGGGTGTAATTAATCAAGCACTGTGGGGTTTCAACGAGGGATTTTTATTTTAAAGCAGCTGCGGCTACGCGGAATTAATAAATTTTTAAATACGCGCACATGCTGTATGTACCATATGTATACAAGTGTATGTATTGTATGTGTGCGTGTGTGTGTGTTTGTATGTTCTTATGTAAGTGCGAGAAGGAGATTACCAATAAAAATGATGAAAGACCAAGCATGGCAGCGCCATTGGCAATCGATTCAACAAGATTATAAGAAAATTTGGTAGCATGCTGCGTATACGTAATAAATGAAGGCGCAACAAAAAACGCCAATAAAATGACGAAAAACGAAAGCAAACGAATGAAAGAAAGAAAGACATTAAAATTGCACAAACAAACAAACAAACAAGCAAACAAACAGAACAAAAAAACAAAACCAAAAAAAAAAAGAGCAGCATTACCACCATATACAATAGCCTCTCCTTGTGTGGCCAAAGCGTTGCTAATGAGCCGCCGCTAAAAGAACACGCAAAACCATCTAAAGACATGGAAGGCCAAGCAGTTACATATAATGGCTAAAAGAAATCAGAACTAACATGTGTATATACATACATACATGCATACATACATACACACATAGTCGACCTTAAAGTAAATGTTTACGTTAAATATTTAAGGAGAAATTAAATCGCATGTTATAATATATTTTCGCAATTAAAATAATAATTAGTATATATATACAATATATACGAAAATAATTTAATAAATAAAAAAATCATAGTTTCCAATAAATAAAAGAAATAATACCATATATATATATATACAGTCGAGTCTCGATAATCTGTTCCCCGCTAAATCGAAAACTTCAATAATTCGTAAAAATTTCATTCCCCTTGAAAAATCCTCGCTAATTCGTAAAATTTTCATAGATTTTGGTCCCCTCGTTAATTCGTAATATTTTTGACAACGCAAAAGAAATTTAACCTGTTAAAAAATAAAATTTTGATTCGTAACCCCATTAAATTCGTAATGCAATGAAACATATTTTGTAGTTAAATCACCAAAAGCTTTTGTAGACGATTATGCCGGCGCGATACCTCTATATAAGCTAAGACTTTTATGTATTTTTCTCACTATTTTCGCTTAGTATGTGGGTTTTTTTTTATGTGTCGCCGAACTATTATACGTCATCAACGCGTACATACAAATAAATGCAAATATATATTATTTATATATGTTATTTAGTTACAATGAAGTTAAGTGTCTAAATATAATTTTTTCCATTGAGTCTTATGAAAACCTCGATAAATTAAAAACCCCTGTAATTCATAAGAAAATGCGATCCCTTTGCCATTTCGAATTATCGGGACTCGACTGTATATATATATAAAATCTTGAAGTGACGAAAATGTATTACTTAAATATATAGTACATACTTGTATATGTTAATAATATTAAGAACTTTGAAATTATCATCTAAAAGCAGGACAAAGAAAACTTTTTAAAACAATCCCAAATAAACTGGACAAAGTTAAAAAAAAAAAAACAAAACCTCCTTAAAGGTTATAACACGGTCTGTTGATTAGCAAGAAAAGAGAGAGAGAGAGAGAGAGAGAGTAAAAGATAAAGATAGAAGGAGAGAGAGAGAGTGGAAGCGAATGGTCGTACCAACCAAGTTGCACTTGGACTTTGGCCAAGTTTTGAAAGTTTTTGGCCATTTGTTGCAAATGCCACTCATTATTAAATCAAATTGACACGCGTTCGTTAGTTTTCCAATACGTTGCGTACTTTTTGGAGCATTGCGGCACGTGAAACGTGTACAAAAAAAATGCGAGTGTCTGAAGTGCCACGTGCGCGGCACGAACATTGCAACGGAACGGTTGAGTTGAGTTGAGTGTGTTGCACAATTGCACAATTGCAACTGCACCTGCACCCGGTACCACGTTTGTGCATTTTTAATGCCCCACCTGCCCCCAATGACGGTCGAGTGTGTGAAAATGCACAACTTGGCTCAATGCACTATGACAAAATAAAAAAAAAAAAAACGTTCATTTCTTTTGCCTTTGCAATTTTGGAATCCTCAAAGAGAAAGAGATAGAAAGAGAGAGAGAGAGAGAGACAGAGACACAGAGAAAGAAAGAGTGGGAGTGTGTTTTGTGGAATGTATATGCAACATTTTCCATGAAACTTCACATATTAATAATTAATGCTGAAGAAGAAATTACTTTTTTCCCTCTCAGCCAAAAGCATGACAAAATAATAAGCTTGTACAAGTTTTATAACGTGGCCAATGACATAAATAACTTTCTTAGCTCGTTCCTAAATAAAAATACTAAAAATTAGACCAATTTCAAAATGTGTAAGCTAAAAGGTTCAATGATTCGACGTCAATCATAATCATAATGAAACATGCAAGGAGCCGGATTCAGGCTAACAAATTGCAGTCAAATTAACTGGGCCAATTGTTGGCTAAAAGAGTGTCTAGAGTGTTGGCAAATTTCTTATTAACGCTTGAACGAATTTCGAATGCGCTTCTTAAAGAGAAAAACTAAAAAAACAAAGATTATCAATTATTAATTAATATTACTTGTAATAATATTGACCAAAAAGTGTTCTAACAAATAAAAAAAAGTGGCAATAACTTTTTGTATAGGCGATTCTGGCAACACATATATACAATTTGGCAATATACTACGACGAGTTGTGAATTGGGCTGTTTTTTCTTTTTTTTTGTTAATGACAAAAGTGTATGTGTGTACTTCTGCCTTGGCCGTAATTGCATATTGCATTATTTTGTGTAATTTTGTTGGCAAACCAAAAACTTTGTAAATGGCATTCAACTTAATCAACGCCTACAACTCGATAATGCAAAACTTTCATTCGCAATTCAATTAAGACTGAACAAAATAAAATAAAATACTAGAAAACAAATATTTAGCAAAAACTTTCAACTAACTGTGTTGGCAATTTAACCAATATTTGTATTTGACAATCAACCAAACAATGTAACAACATAAAAATAATATATAAACTTGTTTAATTATATTATACAATGTACTATATCTTCTATTATATATTGTATATTTATTTATATTTAATTTTATTAATACAATTACACACTTTTTTTCAAAAGTTATTTTAATTTCGTTTCAGTGTTTATGGCTTTTCAAACATTCAATTTATAATTCATGAATGTTTTACATTTAGCTGAAGAGGCTTTCAATTGATTCGATTTATTCATATCTGCAGCATCTAATGAAATATGCAATACAAAAATAAAAATAAATATAAAAGACAAATGAAATTGAAATCATAATCAAAACAACATTCAAAAGTTAACAATTCAATTTATATTTGTTTGTGTTTTATCAGTCTGTTAAATAAAACAAGAAATATTAAAAAACAAAAAAAAAAATATAGAAAAACGATTTGATTAAACTCAAACTATTGGTATATGTATGTATATATTGTACAATATACGAGTACACTACAATATAAATATAAATATACACATACTATACTATATATATCTGCAATATATCAATGGATAAGTCTTTTGTTAACTCAACTTTAACAAGTTGTGGCATGTTTAATTAAAAAACAGAGTATCCATTGCAGATAGCATACTTTTAAGTAAAGTTGAATAATAAATATGCAAGTTAGTTGAAATAGTTAGACAGCTTAACAGCCGGACAGTTGGACAGTTGGACACTTGAAAAAGTTGGATTAAGTAAAAGTATCAAGAAACTTTTCAAGTTGCAAAATATCAAAAATATTATCTGGCGAAATGAGCAACATCTTTATGGGGGCAAAAAAAAAAAAAAATTATATTATTGTGGCTTTACTTAGATTTTAACATACATACATACATATATACAGACATATTTTACTTAATTAATTATTGCTCGAAAAACGTTTTACAATTTACTTTTCAAGTCCAATTGAAACTACGATTTGTAATTTGCAAATGTTTCGTACAAAATAAAATGTTGTTGTTGTTTTTAGCTCTATTTTTATTAGAGCTGACATTGAAGATTATTATTTTTATTTCATGATGCTTTTTACTGGTTGCTTACGTGTATGTGTACATACATGTAGGTACGTATGTATGTGAGAAGCTAATCAAAAACTCATTGCAAATTCATATACAAGAGGTAACGGGTAACAGGTAACTGGTAACTGGAAACTGGTAACTGGTAACTGGTAACTGGCAGCCAGCCAACAGGTAAAAGGCCGCAAGGTGCCTGCCAACGCTAACGGTATAAAAACAAAGCCACCGACAGCAAAATGGCGGCCAGAGACCAGACAGCCAGCCAATGAGAGAACCTGTTGTTTTTCGGTTAGTGAATGGAGCACAAGGGGATACAGATACAAAAACGGAAAATGAAATAAAAAGAATTTGAAATGAGTGAAAGGCTTGAATTTAAATTCCTTGCAAAAAGTTGAAAAAGCAACAGCAACAACAACAAGAATAACAACAACAACATCTCCAAATGAAAACATCTTCATTAAAAATACTGTAAAATTCCTGGCATTCGCATTAAGTTGATGGCGAGCAACTTTTAACTAAATAAAAATAAGCAGACAACAATCAAACAGCTTAATAAATACTCTAGAAACAAGTACAATATTTATTTAATTTCAATGGCTCTATCATTATGTATATATATACACATACAGTATAGTAAATTAAGTGAAATATAAGGCCAAATTCTTGTTTAAATTCAAATTTATTTATGTTAATTATGTATTTTCTTTTCAATTTAATTTAATTGAAGAGTTGCTCCCCAGTCGTTTACTGGCCGTATAAAATGGAAAATAATAATTAACTATTTAAAAATTGCATAATCATCATCATGGTAATCATCATTATTTTGATCTTGAAAATATCCGTGCACATAGATACTCTTAAATAATAATAATACCCAAGGCAAGGATGTAAAAAGGGTCACAAAATATTTTCATAAATTTCAATTAGATTTTGGGAATTTGTTGCTGGCATTTGCCACTAAAACAAAAACAAAATGAACAACAAAAAGCTAAAAAAAAAAAAATACCTCACTAGCATAAAAAAAAAGAAAGATAAAGTAATTTGTTTTATACAATTTGGTAAAAGTTTTTGTTGCGGTCTTTAATTTATAGCTGCTGCCAGTATTAGAGGCACTTTAATATGATTTTTTTTGCTTGTTTTGAGTGTTTTTTTTTTTTTTTTTTTAAAGAAACACAGATTTTCAATTGAAATCAGCCATGAAGATTAATTAATTAATTTTTTTTTGTTTTTTTTTAAACATACTCATATGCTAATAAAATAGTAGACAGTAAAATGCAATTAACATGACATTAAAAATTGACCAAATTATTTTGAAATGTGTTAACTGAATAAATTTTCCACTTATGTTAAAATACAATAATACGATATTATCCGGAAAACTGAATTGTGGCTTGCAATGATAAAATGGTCATCAAAGCGATTGATTGATGTGTTTTGTTCTATTTCATTTGTCCATCAATTTGTTATTATTTTCATTTTCATTTTTATGTTTGTGTTTTTTTTTGTATGTGTGTGTGTGTGTTTCTGTGTGTGTGTGTTTTATAATTGTGCGTAATACTCTCATACATAAATATTTTTAAATTGAGCGTCAACTGGCATGAAACATTTGCTGCCATCAACAGAAAAACAACAACAATAACAACAACAAATTCTTGTGGGCGGCATAAATTTTAGTTGAGGAACTTGGAGGGAGCTTTTGAAGCGTACGCGAGGATACCCAAAGAAAGTGACAAAAACTAAAGGACTAAAGGCTGTACCCCAACAGCTTAAATATTAACATCAAAAAAAAACAAAAAAATAAATAAATAAATAAAACAACATACACACACACACAGACAGCAATAACAAAGGGTAGACAGGGAAAAAGGGCAGTAAAATATAAAGGGAAACGGGAAGCTAACGAAACGCTTTGAAGTTCTACGCCAGTTGAGGACTTATTGCCACAAAGGACTAAGCGCACGGAAGAAAGGACTTTGGCTTCATCATGCTTTTAATAATAATGACGTTGCATAATGATAATGACAAAGTTGATATTGTAAGTGTACAAGTGCGAGTGCGAGTGCGAGTGGAAGTGTGAGTGTGAGTGTGAGTGCGAATACGAGTACACTCATACAACATGGAGATGGACATGGCTAAAGGCTTCGTCGCATTGCTTGGTTGGCCCGCTTTGAGATGTTGGCTTTAATGAAAACATTTCGCTTTTGTCCTCTGCACAATGAGCTGGAAAATGTGGCAGCGGCTAGTGGCAAGTAGCAAGTGGCCACTGGCATCAACAATGCCAACATGAACAACAGCGGGTCAGCTGTGGCTTATCCCCCTCCCGCACACACACACACACACAAGGTCAACCACTGTGGCTTTCGGGCAAATGTCGTTCGACAATGGGCCTCAGCCTACAGAATTGCAATCAAGAGTTGTAATCATCATGTAATCGATAACTATTGAAGCGTATCAAAGACCCACCAGATACTCTTCATAGAAGATCTCGCATATTAATCAACATATTTGGGATATTCAACACAAAATATAACTCTATATATTTGGCTTTTTGTTTTCTTTTATTTTTATTTATTTATGAATTAAACTATAATTTAATTGAACATGTGAATTGTATTCAAATATTTAAATGCTTTAACGGCATTTTCTATTGTCACATGGAAACTCATTTGATATTACGTATACGACGCGTTATTGGCGGACAATTTGAATTACTTGAAATAATTGAATTTGATTGTTTGGCTTGAGTTGAGTTTGCTTGCTATTCATAGACTGAAAATCCAGCCTGACATTGCCAAAATCAATGGAGTCCGCACATTTCACCAATTCACCCTCACACCCCACCAAAAAAAGAAAAAAAAAACAGAGGAAGAAGAGGAATCGTATAAAATGGAAATAAAAATAATGCTCAACATTTGCACTCTTCAAACCCCACATTCAATAACAGCGACATGGCAACATGCCACATGCCACATTCCACATGCTACCAGCTACCAGCCACCAGCCATCAGCCATCAGCCACCAGTCAGCAGTAAATTGAGTCATCGATTTTCGATATTTTAAATGTGTTTCAAGCTGGCATTCATTACTTATTGAGGTCGTCACAATTTAAAGAGCAAAATATTACTTGAAGCTGTTGATTTATCGATATACTCATGATTTTCGAGTTCAAATATAATTTATTACTTGATTCAATGAGTGCAAAATGCAAATGCAGTTTGATTATTTTAAATGTTAGCCAACTTTATTAAATAGAAAATATTCAAATAAATTCTGTTATTGAAATGAATTCTAATTATTTTTGTTGATTAATATTCAAAATAAAATTATTATGATACTATTATTTATATATGTAATTTAATTTTGCATAGATTATTTGGGCAGAAAATCAGTTGCTCATTTATTTACGTGTATTCAATTCATTTGCGGTTGACAGACAAGTGAATAGCAGAGTATTCGAACTACCAAAATGTCATTCATACACGGTCCCCAAAATACTTCGACTACTGCGGCACATTGTTGTGTTGCCACAATTTGCATATTCGATGGATATGCATCCACAGGACATACATATGCATGCACATACATTGAATGCTCAACAATGGACAATCAATGGGAATGGTTGAAATTGTTGCAAGAATTCTCAAATATATTCAGATATATTCGCACAGGCCATAATTAGCTCTAAGATACAAGATAAATTCATTGTGGTCTTACAATAATGTTTAAATTTGAAATTTAATTTATGTCTTTTAAAGCAATGTGCATTTCGATCGATAGATATTCATTTCCAATATGTATCTACATATAAATGTAACTGTAACTGTATCTGCATTTGTATCTGTATCTGTAGTTGTATTTGTTGAACAATACAAATGCATTTGCCAAGCATTGTTATGATAAGTGCTAAAATATTCGGTTCGTTGTTTGCTTTTACATTAAGAAATTTCATATTTTACACAATATAAAATATATAAAATACAAGTATAAGATACACGCCACATACATATGTATGTATGTATGTGTATGTAACAGCTGTTAAGGCATTGCTGGTCATGTGCTTCGATTTCTCGATATCTATTTGTATTTTTGCTCCAAAATATTTACACAATTGACAGCTGTTCGCTGCTTGCTACTTTTGCTGCCGCTGCCGCTGCTGCTGCTGCTGTTGCGACGTCGCAGTCGCAGTCACTGCCGATGCGAGCAGAATTGCCAAAACGAAAGTAAGAATAAATGTATATAGTATATATATTATATATATATGTATATATACATTATCAAAGCTTATTCTCCCATAATCTTTGCGAACATAAAACAGGCAACATCCGCCGCCCGTAACTCCCGCCCAGCTCCACAAACAACGCTCACTGAGAGGCCATTACAACTTGTTAATACGCTTGGTACATAGTCGCGTATCTCTTTAATCAAGGCGACCCTTAACGAATGTCCTTGCCACTTGAACTTCCTCTTCTGTGGCTGCTCTTTGGCACTACATTGTATGAATAGACGTTAAAGTGTTCGAAGCAATGAAACTTGTCAAAATATTATATAAAATAATTCAATTTCTTTTCCTATAAATTTTTATGTCAATTTAGAAATATGTAATACCTCGTATATGTTGCTACATAATTTCTTTTAAATATATAAATAAATAATTTGATTGTGATCTTTTTGAAGCATATTCAATCATTTTGCCACTTTTTTTTATAAATTTTAATAAATTGTTAATTTTATTAAATTTGTATAATTATATTATAGTGTCGATACAATTATTTATGCTGTTCATCAGGTGATACAAAATTTCATTGTAGATTTTAATTTTTAATATAATTTAAGCTTATGGCAAAGTCGTTTTCTCTCAGCTGTACAATTGTGCGTATACGTAATATTTCATCTTTCTTTTTCTTTTTCTCTTTTTTTTTTTTTGCTTTTCGTTTTAAAGCTGCAGATTCATAAACTTGCGTGTGTATGGGAACGCATATGCGTGAGTGTGTGTGTGTGCGTGTTAGCGTGCTTGTGTGGCAGCTTTTCTTTTCTTTTCACTTAATTTCTAGTATGATACACGACATGGAAAAACTTTGGCTTAACTGTTTTTGGGTTTTTTTTTCCTTTGCATTTTCACCATTTTCGTTGAGTACACATTTTGCGGTTGCAACTTGAACTTTTTTGCTTACCAAAAAGAACAGCACACACACACACACACACACACACCTACACACGCACACACAGACTCAAATACATACTTATTTACAGCAGTATACCTATCTAATAACATTTAAAAAGTTTTGTAATTAAATAGATGCGTCAGGCAAGAAATAATGGATATATTATATGTATGTATATACATATAGAAAGTAAAAAAAAAATGTTTTTTTTTTTTTTTGGTTTTTTTTTCTGTTATCCGATGGGCCTGGTAAAGCCACTTGGCCACCTGTCTAATCAATCAATATGTGAGTCTGACTTTTTGCCATGTTGCATAAACTTGTCCAATAGAAAATGGCAACCAGAAATGTATCTACAGTAGACAAACACACATATGCATATACATACATGTATGTATGCATGTATATTTGTATATGTGCATATGTATATTGATTATTCAGCAGTGTGCGAGTAGGGCAACTAATTTGCATCCAATAGATTTCATATATATACATATTAAAATATACATATATATACGATATATATATTTTATAATTATATTTATATATACATATATATGTATATGTATGTAATACATCTTGGACCTAAATCGAAGCTGTCAACCTGTCTGTTATCATTTGTTATACAGTTACCACTCGTTATGCTACAGGACATTGTTGTTGCTCTTGTTTTTATTTTTATTTCATTTCATTTTACTTTATTTTATTTTATTTTGCTTTGTTTTGTTTTTTGTTTTTTGTTTTTGTTCTTTTTGTGTGGTTTTTTTGTGGCATGTCGTAAGCGCGACTAATGGGAAATTAACGCTTGTAATTTAATGTCAAACATTAGTTAGAGTATCGAAAGTCACTTTGCGGCGAACAGCAATTTGCTTAATGTTAATGTTAGCTGATTAATTTTGACAAAATTATCTCACTAAATATACATAAATCTCCTAAATAGATATCTTAACAAATGTATTTATTATACGAGTATGAGTGTTTGTAGTAACAAAAAAATAAATATTTATAAACAAATTGAATTTGTTATGATTACTTTTCATTTTAAATTTAAATACAAGCAAAACAATTATTTAAATATTAATTAAAAGTGACCAAATACTTTGCAGGGTACAAGATAAAAATATATATTCTTGTATATGATAAATTATTATTATTTTTTTTTAAGAAATTCGGTTCATTTGAATGACAAATTAGTTTGAAAAGTTAAGTGACAGCTTTATAAACAAGAAAACACAGGAATAAGAAGATAAAAGCCAAAAACAATTACAAAATGATTAAAATTGCCATTATTTTAAATAAAAAATAATATTTTATTACTTGCAAGTAAAGAAATATAATTTTGTAATTTTATCAAACATATAGTATGTACAATATGTATGTATATGTATAATAATTAAATAAAGTTATGAAATATCTGATAGCCAATAACATTGACTTCTATTGGCCAAGTTAACAAGTTAAAGGGTAAAATGTCAAGCAAATTTCAAGCACATGTACAAATCTCAATAGATATAGTATATATCGAATATATATATTTATTTTTTGGCTTTTCATTTAAATGTAAATTCGCTTTAAGGCACATGTGCTGCACCCTCCAATCTATTTTTACTTTTCATTTATTTTTCATGTTTATTGGCACAAAAAAAAAAAAACAACCCCACCTCAGCAGATGGCAAACCATTTATTGTTGTTGTTGTTGTTGTTTTGTTGTTATTAAAGTTTTTCTATAACGAAATTTGCGAAGTGATAAAATTAATAAAATTTTAAAGCAAGCAAGAAAAAGCGAAAGAATATCATAGAAAGTGAAAGTTCTATAACTAAATTGTGAAAAGATAAATTGATAAAATGTCAAAGCAAGAGCAGGATTAATAAAGACAAAAATGCACAGACAGAGAACATGAAGAAATTACAGCAAGAGGGAGAGAGAGTAAGAAAGAGAGTAAGAAAGAGAGAGAGAGAGAGAGAGCAAGACATGATGTTATCCTTCCTAAAGTACATAGACAGCGAATGACACTGTGTAAATGCAAATCCTTTAAGTACGAGTGAAGTGCGCCTGCCTTGAGATGAGTGCAAGACATCTTCCAGCTGCCATTTGGCCATCGGGAATGCATAGTCATGTCGAAAGGTGGGCACACCTACATATTGTATATGTATATGTATGTATGTATGTACGAGTATGTGTGCTTGTATGTATGTGTGTGTTCTATATTTGGAAATTGTTGCAAATGTTAAAAGTTAAACACTTTATCTCAATCTTATCACAAATGTGTCGCTTAGTTATCTTGTCGTTAAAATCTTAATAATAATAAAAACAATAATAATTAAAAAATAAAAATAAAAATAATAATAATAATAGTAATAATAATAATAATGATTATATTAAAATCGCCACAAAATTTGTGAAGTACAATTGAAAAAAAAACCACAAAAACACAAAAACAAAAACAAAAACAAAAACATAAAACACAAGAGGGAGTGTCAAAGAATGATACGAATATTGAGCTGCTCAGCCGCAACGTCGCCTTATTAATTGCTGAATGCGTCAATCAAAAAAGTTTGTGTGATATTGAAAAAGCATTAACAACTGTTAGAACACACACACACACACACATAGAGAGAGAGAGAGAGAGAGAGAGACAGCATGTAGTACTCATAAGTCAAGTCAACTTGTTGAATATTGTTCAATTTGGTTGAAACACAAGCGTACATATGCTTTAACAATAATTATTGAATAAGCACAATCATTACATACGCATGTGTATGTATGCATGTATGTACGTACACATGTTATGTTGTGTTTTACTTACAATTAGTTAGTACTTACGAGCTCGTTTAATACACTACTTCATAACTTAAATCGCTTGCGGCTCGGTATCAACGGGGCCCCGAACGTGCTCTTATCTTATCAAAAACTGACTAAGACCCGCTGCTAAATGTTTTAAACGCTTGCGATACGATTATGAAACGTGTCATATTTCTCCATTATACCATTATGATTAGTTTTAGGCAAAGCAGTTGTGCTTGTAAAACGATATATTGTGTGTATTTCTAAATATAATTATTAATAAATTGTTATTGTACACTTCAACAGTAGATAATTATCTATCATATAAAACAAAAAAACAAAAAAACAAAAAAACAACAAAACCAACCAACCAACAACAAAAACTTTTTATAGATACAATGACTTGTTATGAAATAGTCTTTAATTTTTCAATTACTCTCTTTCTCCCTCTCTCTCTCTCTCTCTCTTTTTCTCTTTGTTTAAGTTGTATCTGTATTTTAGTTTATTTATTTATAAACTTTTTACCTAGTAAGATCATTTGTATCTGTGTCGTCCTTTGGCTTTGCTCCTTCCTGTTCGCATTGTAATTGCTTATTCTAAAACTTGTTTCATAATTAATGTTACTTATCTGTGACTTGGCCATTCTATGAGCCATATTGTGGGCCAATTATAGTATTCGGCTCCCAATGGACCAAAAGGTCGGCATTGTCTCTTATTTATTGTACTCGTATGTGCCCTCAGTGTTGGACTCAAATAAGTGAATAAGTAAGTGAATAGGAAATGAATGCCCAAAATATTTGTGAATTTTACAAATCCACTTGTTCGCATTCGTATACAGATTTATTATACTCACACATACGCGTGAATGTGTCAGTGTGTGGTGTATGTGTGTTGTAAACTTTTGCATGGTGGATGCTGTGTGGATGCTGCAAGGCAATCATCTGGCAATTATCTGGCTCATCGTCATTGCCATCGACATTGTCAATAGGATGAGCGCAGGCTACAACAACAACAACAACAATAACACGAACAACAACACAAACAACAACAACCTGAATAGAAATTGTATTGTAGCTGTGTGTTATACGTGACTCTTGACTGCTGCTTGAGTGCAAGTGAGTGTTTGTGGCTTTCCCTTTGAGTGTTTGTGCATTTACACATACACACAGACACCTATCAATATACACCATATATATGTACCATATATACACATCAGGATACGTGAATATCCTAAAAGACCAAAGCGAACAAGCAACGTGAATATCGAAAGGCAAAGAAACAGCTAAATTAAAAATTAAAATTATTCCCGTGCTATAAACGAATATTGATTCATTTGATAAAGTGTATTTGTATTTATATAGAGCATTCATTGCTCAAAGTAAGAGGCAAGTGAATACAATTATGAAAGCCGATTGATAAGTGCTAAATACAATATTAAATTTTCATTTAATCATCGACATAAGACGATTTACGAATAAACGTTTAAATTACCATGTATGTATGTATGTATGTACATACATACTCATGGGTGCACATACATATATGTACATATATGTATCATATACGTAAGAAACTTTCAATTAATCATTTGACTTTGCGAAAATGAATATGAAATAAAACTTAAAGTGAATTTTTGATTTCTGCAAAGTGCACACAAATGAATACAGATACACGTTCGTGTATACACATACATACATACACATACATGCATATGTTATTAGGTATATGTGTGGCTTAATTAAATTTCATTTTACAGTTGGCAACTAAACTGGTAATTAAAATCGAATATCTATCAGATAAACCAGAAGTAAGAGCCAGTTAATACGATGATTAAAACAAATGGAGAATCTTTCTATCTAATTATACGATACGATTGGCTTTAATTAACTTTGAGATAATAAAAGCCCATAAGAATGTTACGTTCACTTGATTATAGTCTATATAATATTTCATCTATCATATACATGCAATATAACGTGTATGTACCATATACATACACGTATTGTTATTGTTCAGCTTTCGCTTTTTTTTAACAATAATTTAACCGACAATCGAGTGAAATGCAAAGTAAAAGTTCGATTGGTATAATATAATATAAGATATAATATAAGATATTATAATATGTGTATGGTTTGTAAATATAAATGTCAAATATCCAGAGGCAGTGTCCCAACCCTGAACATTATACGGTGCGGATACGTAACGTGTGCACAGTTTTTCCCTTTTGCGAGATTTACAAACATTTCGTTGTGAATGTTTTTATTTTTTATTCATATTTTTGTTTTGTCTGGAATTTGAGTTTTGGCTACAATTTAGCTTAAATTGGAGTTTGAATTTGAGTTCGAGTTTCAGTTGCGGTTTTTGTTAAATATTGTGCATTATTTATATTTAGTTTTGTTATTGTTGAAAATTAATTAAATTATTTTCGGTAGTTTTTCGCGTATTTATTTTGCTCCTATCAAATTACCTTTTGTATTATAGTTCGTGTTTACTGCTGCTGTTGCTCCCCGTTGTTGTTGTTGTTGTTGTTGTTAATGTTATTGTTGTTGTTGTTGATGTTGTAGTTGTTGATGTTGATGTTGCTATTGTTAATTTGGTTGCCGTTGATTTTATTGTTGGGGGGAGTTGGGCTAATGCCCCCAACTTTACTTATGGCACAATTTTTTTCGTTTTTAATTGGGTTTTCGTTAAAAAATTTGTTTTTATTTTTCCGTTTTGTGTTTTCGCCGGTTTTATTTAATTTCTTGTATAAATAGTAGATATGTATTTTTAAAATTCTTTTTCGAGATAACAAAAGCAGTCAAAACTGTTGAAATTGACACGAAAAGTGTAACAATGAATAAACAGTTTATTCATACACATATATAGGCCACACACACACACACGTAAATAATAATAAAAAAAAAACTTTTACTGTTTTTTTTTCTAATATAATTAATAATTTATTTAATTATCAATGCATTCGAATTTTTTCGTAATTTTAATTTTAATATTATTAATAATATTATTTACTTTATTTATCCTCTTTTTTTCTTTTTTTTTCGAATATTTAATGTATTTGCTGTGCACCTTTTTGGCTTTGAGTGACCAGCGTTTGGCTTTGGGTTATTTTTATCGTTAAATTTGTCGTTTGTCTTCTGGTTGTTTTCGAGCACAGAACTCATACACTCGACTGCGCGCTGTGTGTTTTATAAATAAATGAGTTTCACATTAAATGGCCAACAAAATGAATTTCCAAGCCCAAGCCCAGCTGCACATATACAATATACTCGCATATAAAATATATATATATATATACACATGAAAACATAACGTATCTGCATATATCGTACATGCATACATACATACATACATACCCGCATACAATATACTATAATACATATGTATGCGTATGCATTTACACTCACTGAGCGCATCGAGAAGACATTATTCAAGTACACGCACTTAGTTCACTTGCATTACGGTATGCGATAATTATGCAGCAGCAAAAGAAAAGAAAAACCAAACAAAAAGAAAAAAACAAAAACAACACAACAAATTTACAAAAATTAATTTGATGAATTCCTAAAGACAATATTTTCTAATACCCTAAAAAAAAATAATTTAAATAATAAAATTCCTATAATGCTAACAATCTGTCTGTTCTGACTTAAGCTAAACAATAAAAATAATTTTCAAATTTAACAATATATTGAAGCATTTATAAATAAAATTGAATAAACATTTGAAAGTCATTAAATAATACATGTTAGTGAACTGAATTGTGTTAGTTAAATTAAGTTGTATTTTTTTTTTTTTGTTGTTTTAATTATTGTAATATTTTGGATTTTTTTTTAAGGGCATTTAAGCTTCGTTATGCTGTTAGCGTGTCGCTTTTAATTTTTCGCTTTTCGCTTGATGGATTCTCGTATTTTAAAATTGTTTCGGTGGCCCACAAAAAAAAAAAAAACAATAAAAACAATAAAAACAAAAACAGAAATGTGTTAATTTTTTCTAGGCAGTGCTATAGTCTTTTATTTATGTTCACATATTGCTGTTGTATTATTTAATTTAATTTTTTTGTATTTTGGTTTTGTTTTTTTCTTTTTTTTTCTTTTTTTTTTTTTTTTTTTTTGCTATTGTTGGCCATCCAATAATTTTTTGATTGTTGCCAAAATATTCTTAGACACTCGACCGCAATTTCGTCCGTCTGACTAAAAATATTTAAGTGAGGGCCCACAACATGGGCGTCGTCAACAACCGCACACATACATAAACATATACAAGGAGGGGGGGGGGGGGGGGGGGGGGGGGGGGGGGGGGGGGGGGGGGGGGGGGGGGGGGGGG
>JBAMCR010000185.1:12015-43752 GCA_037075045.1 Mulgravea parasiatica | reverse complement strand
AGATACAGATACAGATACAGATACAGATACAGATACAGATACAGATACAGATATAGATATAGATATAGATATAGATATAGATATAGATATAGATATAGATATAGATACAGATACAGATACAGATACAGATACAGATACAGATGCAGCCCCTCTGAGCTATTTCTATTCACCATTCACGGCATTCAGACCTAAGACTCATTCACATTCATTGAATGCTCCATTGCTTGTGTAATTGCTTCCAAATGCTTAAATGCATTCATTGTTGCCATTCGAAGTGGTTGTGTGTGTGTGTGTGTGTGTGTGTGTGTATCTGTGTTTGGCTGGGATGCCACTCAGATGCAGCTTCTTTCAAGTTGTTGTTGCATGTCCAACATGTGTCGTCGTCATTGATTTGCCGTTGATGGGCAGCTCTTGTTGCTGCCTGCGACTGTTGGCTGGTGGCTGGTGGCTGGTGGCTGGTGGGGCTTGTGGTGAGTGGCAAGCATTGAGGGGGCGGCAGCGGTGGCATGTGGCACAGCAGCTGAAGAACGATGGCCAAAGCAACTATTGACGCTTGTCAGTCACAACTGCACGCGAGGTATCCAATATTCGTGCATATCCGCCTCTGGGCGACCCTCGATACACTCGTATTTTTAGGGGGCGTCGCTCGTAAATTTTGTTGGGCCGTCAAACGATTTGGGCTTGAAAACAATTCGCACATGGAAAACCTGGGGAATCACCCTCTCACACACATGGTGATCCGGAAAACTGAAAACTGAAAACTGAACAATTGAAGAACTAACTAATTGTTGAACTGAAGAATTGAAGACGACAAAGACGAAGACGAAGAAACGGAGGGAATCAACTGACATTCTGGCACACGAGAAGCATTTTCATTATAAGGCGGCAACTGTTTACTGTTATTATTGTTGCAATTAATGTTGTCGTTGTCGTTGTTGTTATTGTTGTTGTTGTCATTGTTGTTGGCTTTTGCTTATCTTCTTCTTTGTTATTTTTTTTTCTTTTCCTTGTTACAAGTCTTATTTTCACATTTTTTACTTCACTTTCTTGCTCTCGATACACTGTGCCAATTTTTGCATGCGTATTTTATTCAAATTTTTAACCTCATTCACAATCAACAATTTCATTAGCATAACTAACTAACTAACTAAATAACACCAACAGCAACAACAACAACAACAACAATTTATTGTTGCATTGTCAATACTATTGTACTTCCTAGAATGTGTATTTGAGGGCGTCTCATCCATCTGAATCATTCACAATGTAATTCAAAGTTGTTGCTATGATCGTTATTTTTATTTCTTTTCTGCTATTTAGTTGTTTTTTTTTTTTTTTGTTACACTGAATCAATGCGAATCATTTGAAGTGAATTTATTTCGAATGAGTGAATAACTAATGTGACTAATAATGAATCAAATCATATCAATAACATTTAAAATAAAATAAAAAACAATTATGATAGATAATTAAACTATAATAAAACATATTTGATTTTAATTAATACAAATTGCAAATTCGATAAAATCCATAAAAAAGAAAAAATTTACAATACAAAATAATAAAACAAATGGATAAAAAATAATAATAATAAAATAAATATCTAGAATATTAAAAAAACGATGACACGCACATCCAACAACTCGCCTCTTAAAAATTTAATCCAAATTTAAATATAAATATCAATTGAATAATAAAAAATATATAAATAAAATAAAATATATTTAATAAATTTCCTAATTATTTATAGCAAATATTAAATTTCTTAATGTTTTAATATTTTATTTTATAAATTTAAACAATGCCAGAATAAAAATATCGTAATAATTTAAATAATATAACAACATTAGCAAATAAAGTTGATAAATAAAATAAGTATATTCCTCATAAACATTTAAATAATAAATAATATGAAAGCAAAGAAAAATAAAATAAAAATATTATGTATATATTGTAATTAAATAAATAAAAAGATTTTATGCATAATCATGTACAATGAAATATTTAAAATGTGTCTCATCATCAGTTTGATAGCATATTTCTCTCTCTCTCTCTCTCTTTCTGTTTCAGCGTCTCTTTCTGAATTTATCTGGGTTGCTGTTGTTGTTGAGTTTTTTCATCAGTTTTCTTTTTTTTTTTATAAGTCCGACCCTATTCCCATTCGTAATTCCAATCCCATTTCCAAACTCAATCCCCATTCCCCATTCCCATTTTCATTTCCATTTCCATTCCCATATAACACTTTCTCAAGATCAAGATCGACCATCGATGTCCCCATTGTGGCACCTCTGTTTACCCTGGCGGCCCCTTCTTTACAGGGGGGGGGCTGCTGCTGTCACTTTGGACGCTTCCGGCATCGTCTGCTGCTGCTGCTGCTGCTGTTGCTGTTGCCGTTGCCGTTGCCGTTGCTGCTGCATCTGGTGCTCACCAATCAAGAGCGAATGCGTGGGTGTATGCCACATTGCCTCAATCGTTTGGTCAGAGAGCGGGGGGTGTGAAGAGAGTATCGCAGAGACTAGGCTAATTTATGCTTGTACATAATATCACTTAAACCTGCCCGTTGCCGCTTCTGCTGCTGTTGCTGCTGCTGCTGCTGCTGTTATTGCCGCTGCTGCATGGTGGGAACAGCGTTGCCGTGGCTGTGGCTGTAGCTGTTATCCTTAACATTCGCAGCGGCAGAGCACAAACGAGCAGAACCGTCGCGTCGCGTCGCACGAGAGCGCCTGCAGCCAAAGAGCACGAGAATACGAGAGCACGAGAACATGAGAGCACGAGGGCACGAAGACAACGACCTGATTTAGCAAGGAGTCGCTGCCGATGCGACGCGTCGCGACGTTTTAGTCGCTTCGTGTTTTATTTTGTTTTTTTTTTCTTTTCGCTGTCTTTTCATTCCTTTTGTTTGCCTGCTTTTTATGTGTTGTATTTTCTTTTTTTTTTTGTGTTGGTTTTCGTATTTCGGTTTCCTTTTTTTATTTGGTTTTTTTATTTTGTACTTTGCTTTTAGTACATACGCTCAGAACATTAATGCGACGGCGTCGCTATTTTTAGCAGTAGCAGCAACGCTAGCAGCGGCAGCGCCCGCGACGCAATACCAGCAGAGATTGGGAACAGTTTTCAGAGCATTGCGCGTGCCAATGTGCGCTGTTAACGCTGGCGTCGCTGCCGACAGTGCCGATAGTGGCGACAGTGCTGCTGCTACTTCTGTTGCTTCTGTTGCAGCCGAAAGCGTGCGCTGCCGTCGCTGACTCGCTCTTGGCGTGAAACAAGTTTTAGTACGTGTTCCGCCGTGTTAGCAAACAGTCGTTGCCCCCGAAAGAGCCAGCGCCACGGACACTGTGCGACTGCGACTGCGACAGCGACAGCGATAACGGATAGCGTTATTAGGCATTTTGGCCCGATAGGCGACACGACGTGCATTAACTGCGTGAGAGGGGTAAGCCTCTTGCCGCCCCCTCCCCCCGCCAACAGTACCAGTACCCCGCCCAGCACACGTAAAAAACAAACAACAACAACAAGCTCGACAAACAAGAAACAATCAAACTATTAAAGAAACGCAACTTGAATATAAACAATACATATATAAATAAATATTCCAAAAATTAATAATTTTAATTAATAATTAAAAAGAAGAAGAAGAGGACAAAGAAATAATAAATAATATATATTTTATTGTCGAAAAGAATAAAATATTCCCACAATTTTGCCGTGTTCTATTTTTATTCGTTTTTTTCCAAGTGCTTTTTTTGTTGTCGTAGGTTCAAAAATATAATATAAATAACTAAGCCAAGTAAAAATTCATTTAAAAAAATATATATGATAAAGATGAACTCAAAATGATGAGATAAATAATTATAAACTAAAAACCAACGAACGGTATAAATTTGTAATCTGTGCAATTAGTAAGTGAATTAATTAAATTAAATAAAATTAAACAAATGGAATTTATTTGAATAAGTCAAAGCCATTAATGTAATGTGTACGTCGATTGTTTATAAACAAATTCCTCGCTGTATTCTTTTCTATTAGTTTTTTTTTCTGTTTTCTTTTTCTGTGTGCGTAAGTGTGCGTGTCTGTGTGCGTGTGTGTGTGTGTGTGTGTGCGCGGATATGTGTGTTGCAGCTTCCTGTGCAACCGGTTCCTGTCTCAGGTGACAAGTAACAAGCTGCACCTGCAAAACAAAAATATAAAATAAAAAATAAAAATAAATAAAAATAAAAATAAAAATAGTGAAAAGCCCGCCCGTCGGCCCCCGCCCCCCCTCCGTCTGCCCCACGCTCGCGCCAACTCAAACAACAACACAAACAAAACCCGTTTCTTGTTGTGGTTTTTTTTTTTTGTTTTTTTCGTTTGTTTTTTTTTTCGGGAAGCTGCTAAACTTGAACAACCGAACAACAACAACAACATCAACAACGACAAACAGCACACACACAACAACAACAAACAAGTCCGACTCTGAGGCAAGGCCGCAGCAGCAACAGCAGCAGCAACAACTAGCAACAACAACAAAAGCAAAAGGAAAAGAAAGGCAAAATTTTTCTTTTGCGCTTTTCCCCCAACCCCCACGGAATTTTGCCGTCGCTTTGGCGCTTTTCTTCGACTCAATTGTGGACATTTTCTTTATGGTAAGTTATTTATTTATTTATTTAGTTTTTTTTTTTTTGGTTTGAGCCTGCTTACCCCACGATGTGAATGAGTGTATGTGTGAGTGTGTGTGTGTGTGTGTGTGTGTGGCAAATGTTAGCTGCTATAAGCGGTTGGGCTGAGTAGTGCCACGGGGGGATGGTGGGAGAGGGGGAGGGGAAGCAGGGGGCACTTAGTTAAGTGCCATAAAACATAAATGAGCATTTAAGCAACTGAATGCAGAAGGTACTACAATAAAAAGACTTCGAGACGCTGAAAAGTATGCTAAGAATTTTCGACTGTACCGTAAATAGAACACATACATTCATATATGTACACACACATGTGCACACACATATGTAACACATATGCACATGCACATAATAAGAAAAACTACAACCACAATTAATTTATAAACAATTCGTTTGAGTTCTAAAAGTGTTTAAACATAAAAGGATAATTGATAATTGCTGTAATATATAATATGATATACTATATTATACGATCTGTATATATACATATGTACTGTATGTATGCATGTATACATATATAAATAATGTACATACATTACATTATCGATAGTAATTTTTAACTTTTGCATTATTCCCTCGGAATTAAATGAATTGATTACATTAAGCTTATAGAATTAAACATTCTGTATAATTCTATTAATATAGTACATCAATTGTATATATAATGTATATATATGTATATATTATATATATATACTGTTTTGATTTCCGATTTGCCAGCTATATTAACATTTTTTCTTTATGTGCTTATCTTATGCTATTCAATATATTTTCCACTTAATTCGATTAATGGATAAACTTTTCTCTTCCTCTGCGGAACTTGGCTGGGAAATTCTTGCAATTGATAAGCAGGTGGGTGGTAGGGGGTTATGGTGGGGGGAGTAAGCTGCTTGGGGGGCAAAAATATTTTACAAATTTATTATGAGAAAAGAGATGTTAAGTAAAAAATAAAGACAACTTACGAAACAATTAAAGCCATTTTCCCGAATTCCCAATTTCCCAATTTCCAATGGATTTCATTTTCCTTTTCGCTTACGTTTTCGTTTTCCTTTTATTGTAAATTAAGCATGCAATTTTAATCGTCTGCTCGAATTGCACTGATAAAATGCATTGAATATTAATGAAATTATAATCCAATACATTTGGATAGATTACGCTGTGTATTAGTAGTCCATATATGTGAATGTGTGCGTGTGTATGTGTGTGTGTGTGTGTATGTGTGAGTATATTATATATACTAAATGTATTCTCGATTATTTGTCTATCAAAGGTGCGCTTGTCCTTCCAATATGCATTATCCGATTAATTTCACACACATACATATAAATATATATATGTGTGTGTGTGTGTATGTACGTGTGTATGTATGTACATATATGTTCGTCCAATAGAATTTTCAATGTGTTTTATTAATTGTTGCGCCCACCACTTTGTGTGTTAACTTTTTCTATATTCCAATTGAAAAATGTGGCAATTACAATTTGCCACCAAGGCTGTGCCACATGCTTCTGATTTCACCATAGAAACAAAGAATTGGGAATTAATTTAATCAGATCAAATGTATTATACAAAAAATATTACTTTTTTAAAATACGTTTTATTAAATATTTAGAACTCATTAAAAAAATAGGATTTTCTGATAACGTTCGTTGGTTTAATTCGACTTTTAACCCCAATATTTATTTAATTATTTTATGATACTTATGTAAATCATAATTTAAATTTATATAATTCACTTGGCCGATTTGCAACTTAATTGTTTTAAATGCTTCATTGACTTTAATGTAAAATTCGGAGTAATAATAATAATATTATTATTGCCATTATTATTATTATTATTGCCATTATTATTATTATTATTATTATTATTATTATTATTATTATTATTATTATCATTATTATTGTTTTTATTATTTTTAAAATTACTATTATTTATTGTTTTTTACATCTATTTGTCTTTTGCTTCTGTCTTTTGGGTACATTTTTTTCGATTTAATTAAATTTTTTGTCTTTGAATTTGTCATTTGTACATTTTTGGCAAGAGATTTCGACCCTGTTGAAGAGCTCTTGACTTGTATTATTCGTTTTTTTTTGTTTATAAAATCTGAGTTTTTCAATGATTCAAGTGTTTTGTGCTCAGTTCAGAAGATAAGGATATAAAGGGAAAAACTTATGGGACAAATTCCTAGATTCTTTGAATGGTTTTTGATCCCAAAATTGAAGGCTTCAAAATAAGCTGTAACTCAATTGGGCCACTTTGGCGTTTGTCTGTTTTTTTTTTGCTTTTTGCTTTTTGTTTTTCCTTGTCTCTTTGCCCAATTATCAATGACAAATTTGTTTGGCTGTTTGTGTTGTTGTTGCTAACACACTAACACACTAACACACTAAAAACGCTACCAGTTAAATTTGCGTGTCTAAAATATCCTGTTTTGCATCCTTTTCGCTCGCATCCAACAAGCACTTGCTGGCTTTCAGCTATCCGCGCACAGAATGTGGCTTAGACCACAACAAAGCAGCGCCAGCTGCTGAAATTAGATGGGGCAAGTGGCTGCTGGGGTGAGGGGGCTTGGAAACTATAGATTCTGGAGCAGTCATTCTACTACCAGGGCAACATCCAAAGTGCAAACCTCAAAAAAGCAACAGCAACAACAACAACAACAACTACAACAGAGGCAGCAACAACAAAACAGAAAATATTTTGTTTGAACGGGTCCAAAAAGCATTGAAAATGCTTTTCAAGTGCGCCCCTTGGCTCGGCACACACTTGATAGACACAAATGTGAGGATACACAGATACACATGGATATAAAATATACAATGCACACACATACAATGTACATACAAAATACGCATATATATATATAGATATATTTGTATATATGTACATAGTTATGAATATACTCTAAAGTACATACATACATTGATGTGTATGTAGCAAAGTTCTATAAACTCAAAAGCGTCCAATTGCCTTTGGGCTGACTAAAAGCTTAGGATAAAAAAAACGAAATAAATAAATAAATAAATAAAATGAAATGGCTAAACAAAAAACCAACAACAACAAAAACAACAACTAAGAGTCCTTTAATCGCAAAAGCTCAACGAAAGGATATCCTAAGCTCAGCAAAAATGTTTTTTTTTTTATTTTGTTTTTTTGGAATGCCCAACTCGAAGTAAAAGTTAATTAAACGTTTTTGTTTGGCATCAACATCATTAAATAGAAATATTATATATACGATATATGTACTTGCAACAAGAAGTTGCAAAAAGCCTTTTTGTATCCTTTTCTTTATCCTTTTGCCATTCTATTGGAAATGCAATGTATTTTTGGCAATTTAAATATGGGATTATTATTATTAATTATGAGATTTTTCAATCATGGAAATAAAAATAATTTAAAAACAAAACGAAATTAATTATTTATGTTGCAAACATTTGCATAAGTTTGTTAAGCTGTTGGCGATTCCATTTACAGGGTATTATATTTTATCATATACTTTAAAAATATTTTGTAAAACATTTCGAATTAATAAATTGATGACAAATTTTCGGATAATAACTAGTATGAAATTTGAAATTTCCTATGCAGATGAAAACAAATTGAAAATGTGAAACGTGAAACGTGGAACGTGATTTGTGGAACAATGAAACGCGCGGCATATGGAACGCGTTGCTATTAAGAAGCAAGGCGAAAAGTTTTCTAATCAAATTAACTGAGAATTTGAATCTGTTGCGTTGGTAACGAGGCAACAACAATAAGTGCAAATTATCAAAGTCAATTATGTAGCCACATAAACCAAGTGCCCAAAACAGGATAACACACACCCACACAGACAGAGAGACAGATAAAGAGAGAGAGAGAGAGAGAGAGATACATTGAAATAAAGTATAAATAATGCTCATCATTTGTTGCTGTTTTCGGGATTGCTAAAACTTTTGCCTGGACGAATTAAAGTACACAATACACACATACACACACACACACATACACTCACACGCACACAGGCACATATAGTTAGATACTGTTTATAGAGAGAGCACAGTGTTAGCTGACCTTGAAGCTCTCCATGCATAAAGGACTCTGATCTGTAGGCATTGTGGGCCATTGGGGGCGGCTGTTGGCGGATGTTCAGCATCGGCATTTGCCGCTGGCATCATATTTATTTATAAATATACAAACACAAAAAGTTCCTGCATAAAACTGAATTACCGGAAATTGGCCAAAAAGCAACAAAGCAACAACAATAACAACATGGCGAAAATAAAAACAACAAGCGGACCAAACAAATCGAAACGAAACGAAACGCGAAAAGTGAAAAGTAAAAAGTAGGTGGCCAAAAAGTTTTTTACCTACTTTTCGTTTTCGCTCCTACTACAAATACGAATATTCTACTTCCACTTCCTCTCCGTCTTCTTCTTTTGTTTGCTGCTTCTCACTCGCTCACTCTCTGTCCATCTGTCTATCTCTATCCCTGCTGTTGCCATTTGCCATACCCTTTTTGAAGAGCATCCTCTCCTAATAAATTCATCCTCAAGTATGTTATACATACATACATACATGCACATATACATACATAAAAAATATATTCGTATATGAATTATCAATCTAAAATCTGAAATCTTTAATCCTGCGTAAGTTTAACTAATCCAATCAAATATTAAGAAATAAATTGTTTTTATGAATTTAAATTATATTTATAAATAAAATAAATAAATAAAATTAGAAAATATTTAAAAAAAATTTATAATTAATTAATTTAAATTAAAAAGTTGTATACATTTTTCAAAATATTTTATTTTGTATAAATAATTAAATTAAGTCAACAATTAAGAAAACTTTTCTAATTCGCATATTTACATAATTTAACAAATTAAAAAAAAAATGAGAAACCAAATAAATTAAGAAAAAAATTTAATCAACAGTTTTGGCGTATGATGGATTAATATAATTTAATTGTTTATAAAATTTAATTTTTCTTTAGGGTATAAACTCTTCGAAACGCCAGAAGCAGATTTTCTTTTCTGCTGCTTGCATTCGTGTGTTGTTGTTTTTCTTTTCATTTTCCTTTTTCTATGTTTCTGCGTTTTTTGTTTGTTTTTTTATTTTATTTTATATTTTTTTGTTTTTTTTTTGGATTTTTTTAGTTTTTCTATTTCAGCATTTCGACTGCAAAAGGAAAACACAAACTGAAGGCGCAGCGTGTGAAGCAAATAAAAAGCAAGAAACTAGCGCAAAAAACTTTTGTCAAAGCGTTCAGTTAAGAGAAACAGAATGAGAGAGATAAAGTGAGAGAGAGAGAGAGAGAGAGAGAGAGAGAGAGAGAGAGAAGGAGGGTGGGAAGGAGGAAGGGGAAAGAGGGAGAGAAAGGTTGCACCGTGTTAGATGCGAATAACATAGAAAAGGAATAAAATGGAGCATCGGGCACAACAATGCAACGTGAACAAACGACGAGGCTGGGCAAAATGCGCATTAAAGCAGCGTCAAGGAGCTAAACGAGACTATGACACAAACAGACGCAAAGACGAGAGAGACAGAGAACGAAAAATAGCGAAAAAGAAAGAGAGAGAGAGAGAGAGAGAATGAGAGAGAGAATGAGAGAGAGTGAGCCTGGGGTTAACAGCTAACAATGGCATCCAACGAAATCAATAGAGTTGGGTTTTTGCTGGGGCGTTATCAGTATCCTGAATTATGTCTTAAGTGAGAAGAAAAACTATAATTTTATCTCCAAGCTAATTACACTAACCAATTAAATTTTAAAGTTTCAATAAATAATTTAATTTAATAATTAGATAATATTGTAATTAAATGTTTAAACTAATTGGAATATTTAATAAACACATAGTTAATTGCAATTAATTAATTGTTTATAATTATTATAATGTTAATTAAAAACACAATTTCAATTTCTGATATGATTACAATTAATTAATTTTAAAACAAAAAAATAAAAAAATATTATAAGCAACAAGTTCTTAAGGGAATATTTGTAGACATTGATTTGAATTGAAGTTACAAAATAAAAAAACAAACAAAATATAAAAATAATTCACGCTTAAATACAATAAAATTAACATACTTAAGTATTTGATTTGCCAAGAAGTTGTGCCTGGCCCGGCCAACCATAAAATTCTCAGTACAAATAAGTTTGCGGCAAACTCAAATTGAAGTCTCAAGATGTTCACTTGAGGCCCGAGAAGCGCAAGCAAAGTTATGTTGTTGCAATGCCAAAAGTCTGAAAATCTCAGGATCTAATACTCGTAGTGGTAGTGGTAGTAGTAGTAGTAGTAGTAGTCGTTGTAGTAGTAAATACACAAGAGCCACTTGCCACATGCAGCTGCAACACGAGACTGAGGCTTGCACTCAGTTTTGGGGGGCAATAACAATATACCCAACCGGGTCCAGAGGCTGACCAAAACTTTCTGAGACTTTCTTTCAGGCCCGACTCCATATATTGTACGCACACACACACACACACACACACATATGCCCCATATATTGTACATGTGTATTGGTGTAGATTTTCTTCCTTATTTTCCTCTATAATATTTTTTCTGTTTTTTTTTTTCATTTTATTTATTTATTTTTTTTGCTGAAGTTTTGGTGCTTTGGTGCATAGGCGCATTGGCTTTATAAACAATGTCAAGCCAACTTAAAGTGAAAAAAAGAGAAAAGGGGAGAAGAGAGGAGATGAAAGAGAAGGCAAGCGAAGAGAACTTAACATAAAAAGAGCAACAACAATGGCAAAGTTTTCTAATCTAAAAAAGCACAAAGCTAAACAGAAGAAGTGGCCGTAGGAGGGGGAGGACAACCAAGAAGTCGTGTGAGTGAAGGGAGACGAGGAAGGTGAAGTTGAAGGAGAAGCAGAAGCAGAAGTAGAAGTAGAAGTAGAAGTAGAACAAGTAAAAGTTGAACACAGAAAGAGCAACAAAATAAAATTATGCCATTAAATTTTCATGTCAATTACAATCGGCGACAAAATGACAGACAAAAAATTTAAAAAAAAATAAATAAATAATAAAAATAAGTAAAAATTAATAATCCAAAAAAAAAATAAATTTCTTTTGATTAAAAAGCCAAAAGAAAGTAAGCAGCTTGATCCAGGCATAACAAATGGCTTGGGCGGCATTAGAGTGGGCGGCGACACGCCCCCACATCTCCAAGCCGACTGGATCAGGTGGCAAAGGCAATTGAAATTTAATTGATGGTCAAAACATTTAAATAAATAGAAGAAAAAATACAAAATAATACAAAATAATAACGCGTTAATAAACAATGCAACGAAAAATGGATAATAAATAATATTTAAGACGAAAATATACAAAAATTTTAATTGAAAATTAAAATAATTAAAAAAAAGAAACAATCGATTAAGAACAAAAACGAAAAATAAATAAATAAATATTTTCAATTAAATAAAATTAAAAATGAAAAATCGAAAATAGAAATGAAAATATCCTTAGCCAAAAAACGATGAATAAGCCAAGAAAACAGAAGAGAAATTTAGTGTGACATGGGAATTAAAGTTTGTAGTCCAAAAATTTGTTTAATGTAACAATATAAGAAATAAACAAGATGAAGAGCACTTACTTATGTATGTACCTACATACATACACCTCTCTCAAAATTGAGAGCATTCTTTTCGGACACAAATGAAAAAAAACTATTATATAATTTCTATGCAATTGTGATTGATGGATTGTGCCAAGTGTTAAACACTTTATTCATTTCCTTATTTATTTATTAATTATCTCGTACTCTTTGTTTTTGATGAATGCATCGGTAGTCATACAGAGGGACACATGTATGTATGTATGTGTTGATATCATATTGTATGTATATGGTACACAACTTGGGCAATTAACTCGTAATTAAACAAACTATAAATAGAAACAAATACTAACAGAGTTAATCGCTTTATTTCACGCGCATAAACAATTCTGTTTTTTGTTTTTGTATTTGTTTTTGTTTTTGTTTTTGTTTATTGATTGTCATCAAATAAAACCGTTAAGCATGTGAAAAGGAAAAAGTAAACTAAAGTAAAGGAAAAAATGTTATTGAATAAAACAAACAAAAAGTTACAATATGTCTCAATTTCTTGGGGCCAAAGCAAACATTCTTAGAAATAAACTAATAAAAATAATGATAATGCTAACAGCAACAATTAATAGTCGTATTGTTTTCTTTTTTATTATTGTTTTATTGCAATAATGTATGGTATGCAATAACATAAATTCACAAAATTCCCAAAAAAAAAATTGTTTTTAATAATAATTTTATAAACATTTTGAATTGTTTTTGAAATTTGAGCCCAAAGACATTTCAAAGTAAAGTATCAATTATGTTTCTCTTTCTATTCGTTCGTATTTCATTTTGAACACTTTATTTCTTCAATAAACTAAATAAAAATTTAATTAATTCTGAAATCAATATCATATGAAAATAATATACAAATCTTAGAAATTCTTTGCAACAAACTCACGTTGGCTTTTTAGTATTAGAAATTTAAAGTTTGCCTTTAAAATTGCGTGCGAGTGGCACTTAGCGATTCTTTCAGATGTTTTGCATTTATAGCCACTTATTAATTCAATTGTTATTGCTGTTGTTGTTGTTGTTTTTGTTGTTTTGGTCGTTTTTTGCATTGGAGCCTTTGTGCCTTGAAGCAGCAGAGCACGAAATAATAATAAATGCCTCCAAGGCAAATCCTTGCAGACCCTGCAAATACCGTAGCATAATTATAGGCGCACCTTCAGCGCAATTTCTTGATGGACGCAGTGAAGCAGACTTTCTGGCATCTTGCAGATGACCCGTCCGTCCATTGCCTTTGAAGGACTCCAACTCCTCCAAATGCCAACATATACTAGTATCCTGCCACTCATTTCCATTTCCATTTCGATATACCATATTCCACTGTGTGTTTGCTCGCTCTTGTGTTGCGCATTCGAATGACCTGCTCAATGTGTCACGCCCCTAGTATCAAAAAAAAAACAGAAAAAAAAACGGAAAAGAAAAGATAATACAACACACTCAGATACACTCACATACACTCATATACACACTCACAATCACACTCACACTCACAATACGCACACACTGCTTAATAATTCAATTCGTAGGCTCAGTCACGGGCTAAGCGTCACGAATACCAAATTCGGTTGGAGGCACACTCATTCGAGTCCTGGCCACATCCTGCCTCTGGACTCACTCAGACTCTCCGTCTGACCATTCTCTCCATCTGTCCATCTGCCCATACCGTTTCAGTAAATTCCAGCAAACACCCCCACTACCCACCCACCCACTGACCGCACGTCTGACCTGTCTGTCCGCTTGACCTGAAGTTAGGATACGGCATTTAATTTTTTTTTATGCCCTTGCAGAGGGTATTACAATTTACACATGTCGTATAACAGTACTCTATATAATACGAATATATTATATACACATATATCCGATCGTAACTGTCATGAGAATATTTAAGCTAAGAATTGAGTTTTCGTATCAAAAGGAAGTTTCAACAAGAGTGCTTGCCATTTATACCCTGTAAAATGCCTTGAGATGACTACAAGGGTATGCTATATTCGGTGTGTTTCTTTTTTCATTGTCCATTCATTTTGGCAAAGAGGCGCGCGCGTTTGGCGATTTCACCTGAATGAGGCGGGAGGAAGAGAGCGGAGAAAAGCCAAAAGAAAACAAACAAAACAAGCGAAAAATACCACAACAAAAATTGAGCAAAATTTTTGTTGACTTTTATGTATTTTTTTTTTGTTTCTTGTTTTTTTTTTTTGTGTTGTTGTTGCTATTTGCCTTCATTTGCATATAAAATTTTTATGTTGCGCCCGAAAGCGTTTATTTGCTTTAGCTTTAGCTTTGGCTTTGGCTTTAGCTTTAGATTTAGCCTTAGCTTTGGCTTTGGCTTTGGCTTTGGTTTTTGGCCAACAGACGAGTAGTCAAAATGCAATGGCCATTACAGTTGCCAACCAATTTCTAAGTCCGGCATTGAATACCCTCTCACACATACATATGTACAATACGAGTATGTACTCGCATGTACATACGTATGCATACGTATGTTAAATTAGAGTTTCCATTCACCCCCTTTTTCGTCTCCGTCTCCCTCTTCCTCAACCTCTCAATCAACCACACGCTTATTGCGCAGCGTATTCACTTGGTTTGACAGACTTGCCACATTCATTTTGTGGTCTTGTCTAACACAAAGAAACTTGCCACAAATACACACACCCACCCACACACACACGCACATACACATATGTACATAGTTAAATGCAGTACGGTATGTATGTCTGTACGTTCATATGTATGGTATGTATGTATGTAGAAGCTTGTCGCACTCGATGTGTCTGCGGACCGCAAAACACTTTTTCGGCCAAGTCTCATCTTTTATTTTGCTCACATATTCGGATATCATTTTATTTCATGTGGAAAAAATAAAAAAAAAACACAACGTATTATTCGATATATACTATATACTAAGTAGAAACACACACACATATACATAATGTATATGAAAAATAAAATATTTATTTATTGAATTTGTGTCTTGAAACAACTAAGTTCTTTTAATATCTAGATTTTTTTAGTATCCGATATGTGTAATGCTTCATTATTCAAGAGAAATCTGCTAATAGTTAAAAAAAAAAAAATATATATATATTATAAATATAATTAAATATACAACAAATATATTGAAACCCAAAACTGGAAAATCAGCTCAGAGAATTATCTAATCGATTATCTTTTCGATGGGTCTAAACTACATATTTGAAAATATGGAATAAAAAAAACCATAGTTTCGATTAATTTAACTGAAACTATAATAAAATGTATTTATTTTTATTGTTTTTTATGTTTTTTATATTTGCCTGTTGGAAACAAAATTTGATGATTTTACCTTTTGCTGTAGACCAAGTTAATGTTTTAATACAATATTTAACGATATTTGGCTCTATTAGTTTTAATGGATTTTGCAAACTTTACGCTGATCAAATTAGCGCAACGTTGTAACTTACACAGGTGTGACCTTTAACCTCTGCCAAAGCTTGGCCTCTGTGCATGCATGTGTGTGTGTGTGTGTGTGTGTATGTGTACCGTCAAACCATTTAATTGGCTTATCAAAAAGTGCTGCATACTTTGTGGCGCACAGAATTTTGTTTTTGCTTTCATTTACAAATTTCCTTTTCGTGTCTTTTTTTTTGTTTTCTCACTTTTTTGAAAAACACATTTTTGTTTTTGTATCGTTTTTTCGTATTTATTTTTCGTTTTTTTTTGTGAGAGTTTGCGCACTATGCGGCTCGAGCGGTAAATCAAATTGCATGTGCACACAGCTTAACTAAGCCGCAACCAGCCACGCCCTTGCCACACGGCATTGGGCATCAAAGTTGCCACATACATCTATCTAAGCCATTAACAAAACAGACCAAAAACAAAAAACAAACAAAGGAAGAAAGCATCACCTGAGACTCATAGATACCCTGTAAACACAACGAGTAGAGAACAACTTAAAATTCATCGAGTTTAAAACTTCAAATGCAACGGCAACGAAAAAATAATAAACTATATCTTAGCTCAATGCTGATCGAATATGAATTTATATATAATACCATATATATAGAACTTTGTAGTATTTTATCAATTCACTTGGAGTATACCCGCCAATTGTCAGTTCTTTTTCTCTTCATAGAATACAGGGTATGAAAAACCGGGAATTGGTTTACAACGTTGAGCAAATTAAATTTGCGCAAAAATGGTTAAATGCTGCCATCGCACACACTCACACACATGCACACGCACATACATGTATATATAGTTTTTCAGATATATGTACACATATGTATATATATGTATATATAGTATATATTTAGTCATGTTAATTTAGTTATGCTTAAGTATTAAAAAGAGATTTTTGAGCTCATTGAGTCAAAAAACTTTGCACGGCCGGAGCTTAAAAACTTTTACACCCGGAACAAGCGAAAGAGATAGATAGCGCAATCATAATATGTATAGGCGAAATGAGAAAGATAGAGATAGGGCTAAGTTCAGTTCGAGTTGAGCCGAGTTGCGTTGCGTTGCGTTGACTGAAAAGTAAAAGATAGCTGGAGAAAACTATTTAGGAAATTTGTTTTAAGTTTGATCAAAATTATAACAAGCAGCCAAGTAACTTGAAGCAGACAGAGCGGTAGTGAGACAGAGAGAGGTAATAGAGAAAGTCCTTCATATCCTCTTGAGCTTGTTCAGCTGCTTTAGCTGAGGCTGCTTTCTGGTAAATTAGTTGCCCATGTGATATACTCATATCATTTATGTAGAGTTAAGAACTAGTTGGCCTCAACTGTGTCAGTCAAACTGAGGTTCTAGTCGAGTTTCAGTTGACCCATTGCTGTCTTTCATACAACAAGTACATATGTATATACATTCACTAACTCATCCATTCACTCGCTCATTCATTCATTCACTCATTCATTCAATCGCTAGCTTGCTCACATTATGCTGAGTTCTGTCTGTGGTTGGGAGTTGAGTTTGCATTTAAATCAATTTAAACATTTAAAGCCAGTTGAACCTTTTGTGCCCTGCCCCACAGGTAGCCAAAACTTAAGCACACACACACACTCACACCCATACACCCAAACCAACAAACACACATGCACACACACATTCATGCTAATGGTGTGCGCGTACTAATATATTGGCTACCACACGAAATTCACTTGATACCCAGTAATCAGCGAACAAACAAGTGGGTAGCTCATCACAGCCACAGCACAATTTAATAAAAAACTTGATAACAAATTTTTTTATTTATAATTGATTTTTGTACCAAATTTATTTGATTTAAATTATTGTTATTGCATTTCCATTGAAATTGTGAGAAAATGTGAAAAGTGAACTCTGCTGTACCTAGGGTATTGCACAGTCGTGTTTACTTTAGTTTATCTATGGGTAGTTACTTGATACTTATTAATATACCTAAAAGGATTTCTGAGAAATGTTTTTGGCATTCCCTTTGATACATTTTTCAATCGAATATTTTGTGGGCAGCGCACAGAATATTTTATGATTTATCTATTAAACTAAAATCGTAGAACTTGCAATTTGGTCTAAGGTCGGAATGAATTAGCTCAACTTAAATTAAAAAGAAATTCGTGAAGCATTCGATTCAACATCCATAACTGATTTCACCGAAAGTTAAATTAATAAGCCTACATACACACATATGTATATGTATGTAGAATATTTTCTACACAAACCCAAAATATATTTAAAAAAAAAATAATAATAATAATCAGCAAATTATGCAGACACTTAAAAATTCCATAAAATTATTTAAGTTTTGTTTGAATTTTGCGATTTTGCTTTTGCATTTTCTTGCCTTTTATTTTGATTTCCTTTTTTTGTTTTTTTGTTTTTTTTTTTTTGAAAACATGGTCAGCAGATATTCTATATTTACATACATACATATGAATACATATATGTATGTACATACATATATATTTATTTAAAACATACAATACATAAGTGTATGTATGTATGTAGTAAGTGTGAAAAGGGGCGTTTGTTTTGTTTGTTTGGGTTGTTAGAATGGCGCTTTTAGTGTTGTTTATATTGTAAATTCATAAATATATTCATTCGCAATCAACGTCTGCTCTTTTATTTGTTTTGTTTCCCTTATAAGTATTTATTTATTTATTTTTACTCTTTTTCCAAATAGTATGTTAAATCATATGTATATGGCTTTTTTCACATTATTCCTTTAACTTTTACGCAAGTTTAAAATGTTATATCCTTTTTTGCCTTTATTCCAAAGTTGCGTAAAGAGTTCGCACATAAATTAAATCTGATTTTCTAAATATATATACACAATATATGTATTTATATAAATAAATGTTTTTATGAAATAACTTTTCTCGTCCATTTGGCAAATCACATCATTTCATAATTGATTTTTCTCTACAAAGATTTTCAAAGTTCTTTACAAATGAGAACAAATTGATTTCTTTTTGACAAATTATTAGTTACTAAACATTTAAATATTAAAAAGTACTTTTCATTTAATTGCTTATTCGATTTGAAATCGAATTAAATGAAATACGAATCACATACTTTAATCTTCATCATATGCAAGCTACTATTACGTATGTATGTATGTACATACGTATTCAAAACTAGATTAGATTAGCTTTGATTCTGCAAAATGGATACAATCTTTATCTAGTTTTGAGTATATGAGTACCATATACAAGTATATACTTTCAGTTTTATGACAGGTTAATGGCGCTAAGCAACACCAGTAAATAAATAATTATTGTAATCAAACTCATTTTATACTTAGAACTTTGTCGAATATTTAAATGTTTTAATAAATTTAATTCAATTTGTCATATTCCTATATCCTTGTTAGATGTCCTTGCCCTTGTTGCGCTTTCTTCCTTTTTGGGTAAATCATACAGAAACAAATCTCAAATTTCAGATCAATTTAGTATACAATGTGCAGGTACCGCCCCCTGTAAAAGCTATTGTTTCCGCCAAAAAGTGTTGTTTTTGTTGTTTCTGTTGTTTCTGTTACTGTTGATGTTGTTGTCTCTTTGAATGCCACAAAATATGTTGTACATAAAATATACAAATTCATTAAAACTACTGACAACAACAACCACAACAGACAGCGGAGTTTATTTTTATCAAACAACAGCAGCAACAACAACAACAACAACAAGAAACAAGCAACTGCAACAACAATGACAACTCTGGCAAATTAAAATTTTGTTGTGGGGCGTAAAACACAGCAACAACAACGACAACTACAACGACAACTACAACAACAACGTCAGCAACACTGACAACAACAATGAAAATTCCAAATGAAATGTTGACACGTGTGTAGTTTTATACTCTCTGTCGTCATTGTTGCTGTTGTTGTTGTTGTTGTTGTTGCGGCAAAAAAAATACAAAATAGCGAAACAACAACAAACCTAAGAGACAAATAAAAATTAAAAGCCAAATACGAAATACAAAAAACAATTTAATATCAAATAGAATGTGTTTGTACGCAACAATAAAATAAAATAAATTCATAATTGGAATAAAAGTACCAAAAAAAAAAAAAAAAACAAATGCCGGAAAAAGTGAAAATCGAGTATAAATTTTACAGACCGACAGATAAACAAAATAAAAATTAAATAATATAGTAAATCATTAATTGATTTGGAAATAGTTACAATAGATTTACATTAGGAATTTAATTAAATTAAATATTTTTGCCCTTTTAATTTTATTTTACTTATATTTATTATTACAGTATTATTTATTTTAAAAAATAAAAATAATATATTTGAAGCTACCGTCGAGAATGACTAAAGAATTTTGTTTAAAATTTATGATATGATTATAAAAATGAATTTATTTTATTACGAAAATATAATAAAAAAATATGTATACCTATTATTGTGTCCATGACTGTAGGTATTTGGGTGTTATAGTATGACGCAATATTTGATATGAGTCAAAGGGTTAAAGGTGCAACTAATTTCATTTAATTTCCATTAATTTTTCGTGTACAGCGTATTCAAATTCGAGAAAGAAAAAACAACTGGAAAGAAAGAAAAAAAAGAGAAAAAAAAGAAAGACTGGAGCACTTGGCGCTTTTAAGCAAATAAATGCTTTTCAATTTGCAGCATTATGGGCGTGGCAGCGTCCAACGCCCAATGCTATATAATAATAAGCAAAAGGAACAAAAAAATTAAAATAAAAAAAAATAGCAACCGGAAATGCGCCATTGTCCATGGCTCGCCGCCTTCATCCTACATCCTGCATCCTGAATCCTGAATCCTGCATCCAACGTACTGGTGTCCCCTGTCTCCCTGCCCGGCACCTGCCGCCAGCCGCCTGCTGCCTGCCTCCATTTGAGCTGTCGCATAAGCGCGCTTAATATTTTACATGGCCACAGCAATAAAAACTCTATTATTATAAATATTTAACAATTGTGACAATTGTTGTTGGTATGCGACACGCTTAACGCTCATTGTGCTTGTTATCCTGGCTGCTGGCAGCAGCCGTTATTCTGTTATTCCGCTCCCAGCGCCCGTCTCGTCTCTTTGCAATATGAAACATGCAACATGCAGCAGCAGCAGCATCAACGTGTGCAATGCGTGCACAGCAGCTGCAATTTTCACGCTGCACGCTTGTTGGATTTTAAACGAGTTAATGTGACACTGTGCCACATGTTCACATACATATATATATATACACACACACACACAAACACGAAACACACACAAACTAAGACACACAGACTTGCATATACTCGACTTAATACTCAATTACAATATTTTAACAAATTTAAACCATTTGTTAATGCTGCGTTTCATTAAAGCAAAATGTGAAATAAACAAAGTTTCAATTAAAAGAGCAAAAAAAAAAATAAAATAAAAAAAGATACGAAACGAAATAAAAAATAAATAAAAATGATTAATTATATCTTTTCTTTTTTTGTTGTTGTTTTTGTTTTGTTTTTGTCATTCATTTGAATACATTGATACATTGTTGCAAGAGTATCATGACAAATGAGAGCTATGGAATACAGTGTGTACTTTATATCAAATTCAATTAAATACCAACAAAAAAACAAAAATGACAACAAAACAAAAACAAATACAAAAAGAAAAGTGTTCAATATTGTTTTAAAAAAATATATAAAAAAAGTTAAACTGAAAGTAGTTTAATTATTTAACATTTTCCTAGTAATTATGTTGAAAAATGCAAGGACTTTCAGTATAATAAAGTAAACAATTACTTAAATAATTATGCTTAAAACTGCAATTATTTAAAATATTAAATATTTAAGTTTCGTTATTTAATTTAGGTAATTGCTTCCACGAATACAACTCCCATAATTTAATTGATGTTTTTATTGTCCAATTAATTAAGTAAAATATTGCCAAAAAATTTCGCATTAGAAATTTAATTACGGACCATATGAATTAAATTATTTGATTTAAAACATAAAATTCCAGCTGTAATTATTTAAGTAAAAACATACAATTCCAGCTGTAATTTTTTAATTAATGACACTGTAATTATTTAATTATTTAATTAATTATTGTATTTTTAATATAAATTCAAGATGAGTTCTTTCAATTACATTTGTAATTAACCAAAAATTGGCAATAATTTGTGTGTGATTTCAATTAAAATCCAAATTTTGATACAATATTGTGCCCAATAATTTTAATTAATGAAATTTGTGTTTTTAAATTAAATTAATTTTTATACAATATTTTACACAGAAGGGCAGATGCAGAGCTACTCATAATATTATTTCAAATTTCTAATTAATTCACATTATGGCATATAGACTAAATAAGTAATTGTGTTTATATATGTGTGTGTGTGTGTGTGTGTATATATGCATGCATTGGTATGTGTATGTGTATTAAATAGTTGATTTAATTAATTGTATTCGCAGCTTTGTCATACTGCGGCATAAAGCTTAACTCATTAGTTGCTGAAAAGCAAAAACTGTTTATTTCCAAGATATTTATTTGTGCGTACATGTACGTGTATGTGTATGTATCTGTGTGCGTGCTAATGTATATACATATATATGTGTGTGTTGTGTTTGCGTACATGCGAGTATATAAAACGTGGCAAACGTGAATTCAAATTGAATTTAATGTTCGTGCATTAAATGCATAGTTCGCATGGACAAGCTATTTACCAGTTCGCCGGTTGCCAGTTGCCAGTTTGCCAGTTTGCCAGTTGGCAGTGGCCCGTGGCCAGTTGCAGTGGTAGTTGCGTGTTGCATGTTGCCACGCCCAGTGTCTGTGGCAACAACAGCTGACGCCCAACGCAATGGCAATGCAATATGCAAAATGACGTCTGATTATTTTTGTGCGGCTCATCAGCGTCCAATGCAATTTGGCTTATGCAGTTGGCTTATGTACCACCCGAAAAATAAAGAGACACATCCATGCAATGCATGCCAGCAGGATACACGGGATACAGTAAACAGGATAAAGCAAACACAATACAAATCCTGGCCAGCGTCAACAGAGCAAAACTGAATTGATGTACGCACCTATGGATGATAATGCTGCGATTGCTTTTGGCATCTGATTACGATGAGAATAATGTTCATTATGATGACACTGGCGATGATGATGATAATAATAATGATAATGATGATGGTGATAATGGTGATGATGCTAAATATGACTGATGATAACAGTGGGACAAAACACAGGCAACGCATTAAATTGAAAAGCCCATAAAACACTCGATTTATTTAAATTGCATGTGATTGGCAATCGAACATTGCCCTTGAAAACAATAACAAATTTCGCTGGCTCAGTTGTTTTTTTTTTATTTATTTATTTATTTCTGCTTTTATTTATTTATTTACATATGTACTATATACACAATATATTTCTTTTTAAGTTTAATCCTGGCCCGTTAGGGCTTTTATAACAATCCAAAGAGCGCTGATTAGCCAAACAGGACACGTAACGCGTGACAAAGCAAAAGGCGGCAAAAGCGACAAAGGCGACAAAAGCGACAAAGGCTAAGGAAGCGACAACAATAAAAAATTGAATATGAATGAGATTGAGAATGAGAATGAAAATGAAAATGAGAACAAGAATGGAAATGGCAAAGAGAATGAGAATCAAAGTTATGTAATATACAAAATTTAAATTCAACAACAATGAATACTCTAAAAAATTAAACAAAACTTTAACACAGCCACTTATTTATTTATTCAAAACAAATGTTTACAAAATTAATCGAAATGTCTTTTAACGCATTCATGGTTAAATTATTTGATATACTATTTTTACAAATAAAAGATTTTAAACATTTAAACATTCCCTTTTTTATTATAAAAAATATATATATAAAAATAAATATTTAATGGATTTTTATTTAACATAATAAATTGATAAGCAATTACTTATTTTAAAAGATTTTATTAAGGAAAATGTTAAAAATATTACAAATAATTCAAAGCTTTTACCTAAGATTAAGCAAAACTAAGTTTTCCAAATGAAAACTTTTTTTTATGTTACAAATAGGAAATTTAAATTAAATTGAACTTAAGCAACACTGTTGTAAATACATATGTAAATTTATGTTAAAATGTAAAATTAAAATTAAAAATAAAAAATTTATATTCGTAATTGTAATTGTTAAAAAAATATAAATACATTCCTAATTTAAAAACTTTTGAATAAGAAAAAATAGTTTCAACCATTTGTGACTTATTATGAAGAAAATCGAAGTAAATAAATATAATACAGAATCAGAGTATATGTACATATATAATAAGAAGTCAATCATACATACACACACATACATATATACACTTTTTTTGTATTTATTTGTGCAATGCAATATATTTTTCTGTAAACAATGTTTTTCATCTAATTGATTTCTTCTCGCAAACTGCTTTTCGTAGTTAATGTGCCCTTACGTACGGGTACATATGTATGTGTGCACATGTACATACATATTGTACATATGTATGCATTTGCATGTGCATGTATTTCTGTATATATGTACAGTTATGTATGCACACAGGCTTTCTTTCAGCATATAAATTGTGTCTGGCCGTGTGCTGCTGGGTGTATGGTTGTAGTCACGATGGAGGGGCTAAGGGGGTGTAGGCAGCACCGAGCATCAGCTCATCCGAGAAACTCCTCTGAAATGCTCGCATTTGTCATAAACATAACTCAGCAATTGCCCACGCCCCAATGCGCCCACGTACGCCCATCAATTGCCGTTTTTATCAGCGTTTCATGTCGCGTCCGTAATTTTTTGGCTTTTGAGCGGGGGGCGTATTGCTCCCCTCTGGTGTGGTGTGGTGTGGTGTGGTGTGGTGTGGTGTGGTGTGGTGTGGTGTGGTGTGGTGTGGCATGGTGTGTTTGGTGGGGCAACGATTGTTCCACTGACATCGGACAATATAACGGGTATTCGCTGCTACCGCCGTATAGTAAGCATATACCGTATTTCGTATTCCGTTAACCAAATTCCATATTCCGTATATTTTGTATTATTGACGCGCGCTTTCTCTCTCTCTCTCTCTGTCTCTCTCTCTCTCTCTGTCTCTTTCTCTCTCGCTCTGTCATTTTTCTCTCCCCACCCCACCCATACATGCAAATGCTTAGTCAGCGTGTCGTCGACGTCGCTGCTGGCGTCGCATCGCGTTGTTGCCTTTGGTAGCGATGTATTAAAATTTTAAAATGCGTACAAAATGTTTGTTTTCTTTTTTTTTAATACACTTACTGAGAGTACGGTATAATCAATGTTTGTCCAAATATGTCGCACACTTTGACGAATTTATTGGTGTTTTCAGTTTGAACAAAATATAATTAAAGTCCGACATGCAATCAATCAATATTTCCAAAAAATTAATTTAATGCGAATGCAAATTAATAAACATTTTTCTTTGCCTGTATTTAAAATCGCATGTATGTACATACATATATCAATGTATGTATATGTATGTATGTACATTTACATGTTCGTTTGAATTTGTAATTGAGCTCAAAGGTTATATTATCTTCGGTGTAAAAAAAATAAGTTTTCTTTGTTCTCTCTTCTCTTTGTATTGTATCATTATTTTTTTTTTTTTCTTTCTGTTTCTCTTTTGGCTCTGCTGCGTCTGCTTCTTACATTTTGGGCTTTGTCATTGTTGTTGTTGTTGTTATCGTTGTTGTTGTTAGCGCAACAATTGCCAGACGAATGGCCGGCAAAAGCATCGCACAATGCGTTCAGCTTTAAAGCTTTAAAATAGTTGCCATACATTCACGAGCTCCTTGCCTGGCGCGGGGGTGAGGGTAATTAAAGCTCAACTGCGACTCTGCTGCTGCTCTGCTGCTGCTCTGCTCTCCTGCAGCATTGTTGTTGCTGGTATAAAGCTGTACAACTGATGAGCGTGTGCGAAAGTGAATAAAGGAGGAGGGGAGGTGTTGGGCAAGGAGAAGAACGAGAAGTTGGCGAGTCGGCAAAGCATCAAATTAAAGACACAATGTTTAATGTTGTTATTTATTTCAGTGTCTGTCTGTGTATGTGTGTGTTCGTCTATGTATAGGTAATAAGTAAAAGCCAAACGGTTTAAACTTCAAAGCTTTTGGCAACAGTGTTGTTGTTATTCTTTTTGTTTTATTTACTGTACTTTTTCTAACCATTTATAAAGCCAAGATAAAAGATCACGTAGATAAAAAAAATATATATACATATATGGTATGTATGTATGTATGTACATTTGTTTATGCTTTTTTTACACATGTGCAAGTAAATAATAATACACGATACACACATACATACATAAATAGAATGTGATTTTTAATCCAAATTTTGTATAGGGATATTCTACATATTCCGCAATACATATGCATATACATATGTATTCATCGTATGTATGTATTTTATATACACATATATACATATATATACATATATTCCAAATTGTGCAAAACAAAAATATAGAAAAGAAAAACTCTCAAGGCTATTTGCCCGTTTTATACCCATGTCAAAAAAAAAAACAAAAAACAAAAAATTAAAGGGTATTAAAATGATTAATCATAAGTTAAAATGAAAGATTGATGTTAACATTTGCGATGTTTTATTATGAGTAAAAATAATAGATTAATGCTAACATTTGCGATGCTTCATTATTTAACAATTTAATTTGAATAAAACAATTTGTACAAGAAAATGTAATATCTTTGAAAAATGCCTGCGTATGGCACATAATAATTTATTATAATTAATTACAATACATGTATTTAAATAAAAAAAATAGTTTAAAATAATTATCCTTTATTTTTGTAATTGAAGATTTAGATTTTATATTCACAGATAAATATAATTATAAAAAATAAAAATAAAAAATCCGGAAATACTTAATTTAATTTGAAAAGCTTTGAAGTAAAACACAAATAATACAAATAAAAAAAAGAAGACAAATCATCATTAATTAGACTATAAATTAAGCTCATAGCAAACATTGAATTTCTGCAACAAACTCATGGCTTAAAAGATACATGTATATATCATATATACATATACATACATACGTGTTTATATGATATACGTATATTTTTCTATATATACTCGACGGATTTTCGAGCATTGAAATTGTATTGATACAAATAAAATTTATATATATTTAAAGGAAATTTAGGTCAGATTTTCATTTTCATTGTCGTTTTTTTTTTGTGCCAGAGAGTGTAAAATATAAAATATATTGTATAAATGCAATTTCCGTTTCTTTCATTTGTATTTATGAATCTCAACATTAATAGTTTATGGGATTTGAATTTTTATAAATACAACTGCAGTTGTAAAAGCATCTTTTATAAAGTGTTTATTTCCGTGTGGTCGAGCAAATGCCTATTTGCAATTAGTATGTATGTACATACAATATGTGTCGCAATATGAATTCAAGTTGCATTTACATTTGCTTTTGCTTTTCGCTTTTTGATTTTTGCTTTTTGCTTATCGTGTTCATATTCATAACAATTCATTTGCATTGTTTTATTGCTTGTGTTGTGTTGTGTTGCCTTGTGCTTTTTGCCAAAAACTGTCAACTGCAAAAATTGAGCGAGCATGAAAATTTCATTGCCTGCTTTTAGGCGGAGACCAACCTCTCTTCACACTAATACACGAACACATTACACGTACGTCCGTACGTCTGTACGTGCGTACATACACGTACTTATGCCCCCAACAGTCTCTTGATACCACAACGTTCTCAAAAAGCCGAGAATAATGCACACAGATTCGCCACAATATTTTTAGCAAATGTCTATGCACACCCACACACACACACACACACGCACACACACACACGCACACACACACATCTTCAGACATACACATGCACAAATACAAACACGTATAAATACACTTACGCTCACACTTACAGTCGCACTTAATTCGGCTGGCAGCACAAACCTCGAAGGGTTGATAAAGCCCAACCAGCAAACACACACACAAACACACATATACACGCTGAATACACACACACGCGCACACACACACACACGCGCATATGCATCCCAAGCAAGCAAACAAGCAGAGTAAAGCCCAACCGGAGCGGAGCCATTGCCCGTTACCCTTTACGGCCAAGTCAACCTACGACTACAATGGGAAAAATGGAAATCTATTTTCGGCTTTAATTAATACGTTAAAATTAAAAGGAAAGAAATAAAAACATTTTTTTTTTTTACATTACTTTCGCTTATTTGCAAATAAATATATTAAATATTTATTGTATTTACACGCTTCAAAACATGAAATCGAAATTCTAATGTATATCAAATTAAATGAAATTAGATTATTGTTTAAAAAATTAAATACAAAATACTCGTATTAACAAATATACATATAGACATATACAGGTATATGCTTATGTATTTAAAGCTTTCGGAAAATTCCCTAATAAATATACAAAAAGAAAAAAGAAATTGATTTTGAGATATTATAAATAATTCAATTTGACAGAAAAATATATTATCTAATAGTTTTCAAATGCTTTTAAATTTAAATGAATAAATACAAGGATGAGAAATCACAAATAGTAATAAAAAAAAAAAATAATAATAATAATAATAACTAAATCAATATTAATTACATAGTTAAATTCATTTGAATTGTTTTACATTTGTATTTGAGACTTGTCTAACTTTTTTATATATTTTTTCTATTTAGTTTTTTTGTTGCAAAAAATTAACAGCTTTAGCCATGGTGACAAAACGGATCTGAATAAATTTGTCGAGCAATCCAAAAACCATGTGCCCGCCTCTGTCTGGCTACTTTGTTGCTCCGGCCTCTACGAGGCTGTCACGGCTGCTGGGCTCTAGCGAAAGAGCAAGAGCATGAGAAGAGCAAGGGAAACAGAAAGAGCAGCAGCAAGAGAAAGAGAAAGATAGCAAGATCCGGAGCATGTTGCTCTATTTGTCAGCTCATGGAACAATCATAACATCCTCTGCCGGCTTGTTGGCTAAAATTTTTCGGCATTTTCCCTCTGGTTTTTAGGTCTTTTTTTGTGTTTTTTTTTCTCGTTTTTGTTGGCATTTCTCCTCCAAAATACGCATGTAACACGCCGTCGAGCAACCGTATGCGTTGCGTGCTGCATACATTTGTTCGTTAGCCCCAATTTTGGGCACGCCTACACGCCCACATGCCCACATGCCCACATGCACATACAGCCATAGAGCCATATGTAAAGCCATAGGAGCTGAAGTGCGTCCAGCTGCAGGAGCTGTGAAAAATTCATTGAATCCATATACGCAATGTTAAATTGTTGGCCACAGATACGAATACTCGTGATGGTCATAGCAGCACTCATGTTGTAAGTACGCAACAGCAACAACAGCAACAACAACAACAAACGAACAGCAACAAGAAACAACAACTACAACAGCAACAACAGCAACAAATAGCAGCAAACAGAATGACAACGACAACAAACAATATTTTTGGGCTTACGAGTTACCGAAACGAAACCATTTTGTCTCCAGTCCAAGGATACAACAACAACAACAGATAAAAACAACAACACACAACACACAACAAACAACAACAACAAGAAGAAGAACATTACAATTTTTGTCATCCGACTGCTTCATACTCGCTGTGCGTGCGTTATGCATTACTTTGGCTGTTGAAATATTGCGTATACGCAACGCATTTTGCGTGCTTGGACAAAATTCTCTCTCTCAGTTTCCTTTTTTTTATTTTGGGTTTTTTGTGTTGGTGGGAGGACAACACGACAGCAGCGACAACAAAACTAACGACACTGGCACGCCGTTGCCTTATCAGTTGGGTGTGTTGGTGTGGGGGGTAAACTCAGAGCGGGAGCGGGAGTGGGAGTGGGAGTGAAAGCGGGAGTGGAGTGGGCGGTAAATGGACGGGAATAGTGCGCTTTTTGCTGTTGTTGCTGTTGTTGTTGTGCCACAAACAATTTTGATTTCCTTTGCATGGTCGCAATTATTAATGAGCCACAGATACACTTGCACATATACACACACGCATACATATGCATATACATATACATATACACATACATAGGTATACATACATATATGTAATTTGCTTCAGTTGCTCTTGTTTGGTTTGTTAGCGTTTTTGTGAGTGCGTGCGAATGGGTTGTATATGTGTGTGTTTGCTTGTGTGTCTGTGTGTGTGTGTGTGCATACAGACTTACTCTTAAATAAAAACAATAATAATAATAATCCCACAATTAATGCTAACAAAAGCCACATTAAACACACTCAAAAAAAAAAAAAAATTATCACTGAAAGTGCCAAAAAATTATTTCCGTTTTTTTTTGTTTGCTTGGCATAAAAACAGTTCAATAATCGTGTAATGCAATAATTTTGCAAAAAAAAAAAAAGAGATAAAAAATTAAAAAACCAACACGATGAAAGCTTAAATTTCTAATTTATTTAAAGAATTTTATGCGATTTTCTATAAAGTTTTGTAGTTGCAATTAAGAAATTTGAAACTTTTTATACAAATAATAATTTATGCGCATTTTATGCATACCAATTGACTTGATAAGCGAAAAACAATCTTCGTTTTCATCTTTTTTGTTTTGTTTTTTCATTGTCTGTTTGTTTTTTATTTTATTTGATTTTTTTGTTTTTTGATTTTTGGTTTTTTGCCAAACACTTTAAAGTATTTAGCGATTTTGCCAGCATGTCTGCTACTATTAGGAAAATGACTTTTAAATGCAAACATAAAAATGAAAAATGAATAATTTATTTGGCACGAAACTTTGGTGAGGGCCAGCGGCCGTTTGTTTTGGCATTTATATTCATCAAAATATTTTCATTGCCTTATTTTCCGCTCAGTTTTTTGTTTTCCTTTTTATTATTGTTTTTGATTGCTTAGATTTTCTGGCTTTTCCTGTATTATACGAGCACTCCTTCACTCCTTCCTCTTTCATCTCTCGCTCTATCTCTCTCTTACTCTTTCTCTCTCTCTCTCTCTCTCTCTCTCTCTTTATCATTCCCTCAATATCTCTCTTTCTCTGTTTACTTCTTCAAAAGCGTGACACAGTGAAATATTCACAATTTGTGTCTTCCTTAAAATATTTCAATATTATTATTGTTAAATAAACAATATTATTGGTTTGAATTAATGACAAAAGCATGCAAATTAATTATTATTAATTTTACAAAAGAAGTGACAAAAAATTAAGCATACTTTTCAAACCTTTATCTAAAATGGATATTTTTCAACTCTGTCTTGTATACATATATTTAATTGTGGCACATTTATTATTAACAAAGCATTTTTCGTAATAGTATGTGTATTTTAATTATAGACTAAGATAAAAAGCCGAAATTTAGGAAAATATGAAATAATAATTTAATAGAAATTAAAAATGAAAAATTCCATAAATATTGAAATATAATAATATATAATGAAAAATAAAAAAAACAAAACAGTTTTATAAAACAAATTGTAATTAGTTTTAGTGTTGCGATATTCATATTTAATAATAATAATTTATTCCAAAAAAAAAGATATAAATATATAAACATTCACAAAAAAATTTATTTTACGAATGGCTCCATCAATTTAGGACACTGTGCGACGTGACATAATTAGCTAGGCGTAGCTCACTGGGCGTTAAATATTAATTTCCACTTAAATGAAAAATTATGCTCAATTTCAGTGAAATTTATGGAACAGCCCAGACCAAACGAACGAACGAAAGAGCAAAAGAGCGAACGGATGAAAGAGAGGAAAAACAAAAGCAAAAGAATAGGAGGAAATTCTGCAATTCAAATGGCCTGAGCAAATAAATTTTTGCACATAAATCTCGAAGCGCTAATAACAATAACAATAATAATAATAATAATCAGGAGCCAAAATGGCTAAGAGTGCGTGGGAGTGGCGGGGGGGAAGGGCGAGGGGGGGGGCGGATATGGGTGGGCCATTGACAAGCATTTATGATGTTTGCGAGTCTGGCTCATACCCTTTTTCAAATGGCAAAGAAGCATCGCATGTGGTTAGGTGAGGGGATTGGTGTGAAGGAGGCGAGTGGGGGGGGGGGGGGGTTAGGGTGGGGCT
>JBAMCR010000185.1:0-12005 GCA_037075045.1 Mulgravea parasiatica | reverse complement strand
CCGCTACCCGCCCCATAACCCCCCCCCCCCCTCCCCCCTCCCCCCCCCCCCCCTCCCTAGGGAGTTGCTAGCTGTTATACTGTTATAATATATTGCTATCGTTGGGCGATTAAAATTTTGTTATTAATTAGATGCATGACGGTGTAATATTTCACAGGTTTTAGCACTGATGTGTATACGTGTGTGAGTGAGTGTGTGTGTGTGTGTGTGTGTGTGTGTGTGTAGGCATGTGCTTGTGTGTTTGTATATACATGTTCGTACATGTATATGAGCTGTTAATGTGTTAGGCTTAATGCATTTAGAAATGCATTTAAATCACTTACATGGCATTAAAATGATTGCAGATTGCAAATTGTGATATGAATATCAATGAATGCTTAACTAGCAAATGAATGCACTCATTTTAAGCGTATGCAACCAAGTATAATTAGCAAATGTCCAATTATGGTCAATGCAATATACCGTAATATTGAAAATATCAATCTATGTATATAAATTCAGTTAAAAATTCTGTAGAACGGCAAATGGGCAAATTAATTGCCATCAATTATTAGAAATAATTATTTCAAATTTATTGGGAAAATTATTTGAAGTTGGGAAATCTTTAATTTTATTACATTACATTATTCATGGGTATTCAACAAAATCAGGCCAAGACTTTGTTAATGTGAAAAGCATTTATTTGCCATAAAGGATTCAGTTATATCGTTCTTGTAGAATTGTCAATTTATTACCTTTTATCTATCGGACGTGGAATAAAAATGGATTCATTTAATTTTAGTTTAGTTTATCTATCTATTATTTATTTATGTAAACAATGGATTGTGGTATTTTTAAGCCCAGTTTTAACGACATTTTCTTTTTTTCGCTTTTTTTGTTCGTAAATTATCTTTCTAATTGCAACGAACGCATATATTTAAATTGACAACATTTATATGCGAATATACAACAAAATAGATATACATATTCAGAAAAAATAAATAAATTTAATATATTGGTTCAATTGGTTTGTAATAAATTGAAATTTAATTAATTTAGAGCTAAAGTAAACTAAATTCTTTCCCTTCATATACATAAACCTCTTGGCTATTTTTTTTTAAGCCTATAGTAAGGTGAGCCCAACTCCTTTTCTATATAGAAATGGTCCCCCCCCCCTCTCCTGATGTCCATCAACCGACCAGGTCATCTGACACGCCTATTTTCAGTTTTTCCAGCTGAAGGCCATTTTCGGAGGAAATGTTAAAATATTCACAATGTGCAAATCATTTCACACTTGCCTTCACTTTATTACCACTAAACTCATTCCCTAGCAATTCGTGTATATACATACATACTTACATACATATGTATGTATGTTACATATATGAAATATTTTCCCAACATAATTATTTATAAAAGTTTTATTCAATGTTTTTTTTTTTTGCAACAAATTTTTCGCTGTTTGTGCAATTTTTGAATCCTTTTTTGTTTTTGTTTTGTTTTTTGTCGATTTTATGTTTTGTTTTTTGTTAGAATAAATTCTACTTCATTTTGCGTATTTTTCACAGTTGTCGATGGTAAATTTAATAAATTTTTGGTTAACTCATGTGTGGATTTTATTGTTGTTTTGTTGTCGGATTGTCAATTGCTTTGACAGTTATTCGAAGTGCAGTTTATTTAATTTTTGTTTTTACTTTGCGTACGTTCGTTTTCATAACCCAACAACAAACAACCGACCAAACAACCAACCAAACAACAACCAACAACCAACAACAAGCAACCAACAACAAACTGCCAACAAAAACATTTACATTTATATTTACATTTATTAACATTTGGTTTTATACTGATGATTCCATAACTCTTTTCCATTTTGCAGGTGAGTTTATGACGTTTCTGATGGCGGATAACCGCAATTTGTGCTTCTGCTGCTTCTGCTTGTGCTTGTGTTTGTATATGTACATACATACATGTATGACATGCACACATACATACCACAATATATTATATTATATTATATGGTATGTGCATAATATATATGCACTTGGAATGGGACATTCGACAGGTATTTGTAATTGATTTGAAGCAACGAATTGTAAAAAGATTTTCACCAATTTTCTGAATTTCTATTATTAAACGAAAAAGCCACAGATTATTTATTATTGTGGCTTAAATGTTATGCAAATATTAATTCCATAATATTATATAATAAATGTACAAACTATATTACAAGATGTGCATACACATAAATATTTTTAAAAAAATATATTGCTATTATTTGATAAACAGACAAACAAATTGAAACCATTTTTAAACCGTTAGAAGCAGATCCTTGAATTCACATTCCAGCGTACCCGTTATGGATTCTTACAGGGTATCGCCGTATCGAGCAGTTTAGCATTTTTCGAGGGCGAGCTTAATTACTATATTGTAGCATGAATTGGCAGTTTGGAATTCAATGTACGCTGCCATTCACCTGTTCCTTGTTCCTTGTTCCCTGCTCTTTGCTCCTTGCTCCTTGTTCCCTGCTCCTGGTTCCTTGTTCCTTGTTAAATTATTTCCATCCAACTGGCTCGCTCTTTCAGGTTTTCCTAATGGTAAATCATATTTATTATTATTATGAACCAAAAATGCAATGTGGGCGGAATTTTAATTAAAGTGCCACGCCCAGCGGCCACAAACTAATAGTAGATGGCGAGCATAAAACCCAATTTCATGAGAACAGAGAACAGCAGCAAAAAAAAACCAAAACAAAAATAAACAAACTAGAAACCAAATTATTTGTGACACACCGACGAGCATATACCCTTTTTGCAGTACATTTATAAAATTAAATTCAAAAAGATAAAAATTCTCAGTTTTTATGCTTTTCACAGCAAAAAACGAATGTAAAAACTAATAATTATATAATAAATGAATAATTTTAAAATACAATTTTTTGAAATATAATGTAGGATAATAAATAACTGTATGTGTGTACAAACATACTATATTATTACGTTTTTAGGACATGGCAATGAAATTCACAAAATTTTTAAGACAATCTCATCAAATTCTATTATAAAACTGTGCGTAAAATCTATTTATAATTTTTATATATTATATCATAAATTCAATTGATGTCACATTCCATGCCAAAGCTATTACATCCTTGGTTAGGGTATTAAAAATCTGCTTGTCAAAATCTGAACAGAAATTCTATTCGAGTCATCTAGTTTTGCGCAATTTTTGTTGCACATTTCTTTTGGTCCTTGCTGCAGGTTTCTTTTTTTTCGTTTTTTGTGGCACGGCCTTTCAAGAACATTCAACCCGATAACGGGGCCGACTACCCGCCACCACGCCCAGCTCAGCCCAACCCAAGCCAAGCTAGCACAGGCCAGGCCAGGCCAAGCCAGGCTAGACCAGACCAGCCCAATGTTAGCCAACCCATTTAACGTGGCATGGTGGCGGCATGAGGTCGCTCATTGAAGCACTTTCTGGCTTAATGCCTTCCTAATTGAAAGTTGCAAAAATTACAGGTGAAAATGCGAACCGAGCCGAGGCAGAACTTTTGCGCAGCAAACCGCAAATAATAATAAGAAGAAGCAAAGGCAACGGCAACGGCAAAGGCAAAGGCAGCAGCGGCAGAAGCTGATGCAAAGCCAAAGCTAAAGCCAGCAACAACAACAACACTAAAAACACCAACAGTAACTGCGTCAGCGTCAGCAGCATGCCATAAGGCAGACAAAAGCAGGCTGATACAAGAGGCGACCCAGTGAAAGCCAAAAGCCTACGCCAGTTCGTTATATCCAAAGAGTAGAAAAGTGCCAAGGTAAACGGCAACAAAACAGAGAGATACAGAGATAGAGACAGGTAAGAAGAGGAAGGGAGATATATGGCGTTAGAGGGGGAAGGAGCAGATTTATCATAGGCACAGGCAGCACTCTATTTTACATACCCTAAAATAAATGTTAATAAATCCGCAAATAACAACAATAAATTTAAATTCAATCTTTAATCTTAAGAAAAAAATGGGAAGAAAAGATATATGGAATTAAAATATATACCATTCATAATTACGATATATAAATTATTTACAAAACAAACTGATAATGTATATAAATACAATAACATAATAATAAAAACATTTTCCTCCGTTACATTATTTTAATTATTTAAAAAAAAAAATGGTTTTTACTTACAAAATAAATGATTATTATTAGAAATATTTATTAGAAATTATATCAAAACATTTTCACAAAAATTTTAATTTTTGCCTGGAAATCGTAAAACTATCAATAAAAAAAATAAAAAAATAGTTAAATAATATAAATCGATCAAATTTAATATATTTAATTTAATTTGTTGATCGTGGCTTAATTTTAGGTTGAAATTATGATATAGAAAGAAAAAAAACAGAATAGAAACAAAAAGCAACAACAAACAGTCCTATAGTACTTTGTCTCTATCTCTGACTCTCTCGCTCTCTCTCTTTCTCTCTCTCTCTTTCTGTCTCTCTCTTTCATTTTTCGTATGTGTCTATATAAAAGAACTCAATAAAAATAAAAGAAATAAATTTCTTTCGCTCTCAGCTGAGTTGAGCTGAGCTGAGCTCGGTTTAGCTTCACCTCAGCTTATCTCTAGCGAATGCATAGAGAAACAAGCGCTTCCAGGGCCTCTCATTGGGGTCAGTTGAGCGCAAGAGCACATGTGTTAGGAGTGCGGTGGAGGGGGGTGATATGTGTGGGGGTGGTATGTGGAGAGGGTGGTGTCAAATGGATTTTGTCTATTTGTTAGGCACATGCTCAAGGTTAAGCACGAATTAGCCTGGGCATTTAATTAAGTGGGCGTGTGACTATGGGGGCGGGCAAAACACGAATCTCTAGACTTCTCTGACACCATCCCATACAAATACAAATGGCGCCACCAACACCACCACCCACACCGCCACCTATCCTCGCCAGAAGCAACCATCTTGACGACTAGCTGGCAGGGCGATGATAATCGAACAATGGCGCATAGCAAAACTATGGCAGCTACTAAATCGAAATTGATTGCGGCAACTGACCCCAAAACCCATAGAGCTTCCAAGAGAGTGCGGTGGTGCAAGAGGGGCGGACGGGTGGGGAGAGAAACCTAGGGTATACACACCCATACGTGATGTGTATGTGTGAGGTGTTTGCATGCGATGGGATGCTTTCCATATGAGTAGTACATACATACATACATATACATGCACATACATGTCGAAACGTATGTGAATCAAAGATGGAATCGTGTGCATTGTTTTTCATTTTTTTATTTAAATTATCTGCTCTATAAAATATACTAATAGTATAATTCATTTTTGTATTTTGTGTTATTTTTTTATTTTAACTATTTTAATGATTTAAATATTTAATGCCGATTTAATTGCCTTTAGTTTTCAGTTTATATATGTATTTTTAACCCATTTTCGAATATTAAGTTTAAACAATAATACAATATAATTATATTAATAATATATTAAATACGTACATGTTTAAAATATTTGAAAAAAAAAGTTGTAAATTGATGGAAATGCATGAGTTCATCGTTTCAAAATCGTGTCACGGCACGAGCACAATTCTAAATGATTGAACAACATACATACACACATTCATATCTGTATATACACACACATACATGCATGCATACATATGCAATTTTAGCCACACGCGTAGTCTTGTCAGCCATTTTGTTGGTTTAGCGGTTTCCGGTTCTGGGCTTCATATAAATTTGTATTGCTATTCGCATTCGCATTCGTATTCACATTCACAATCACATTCGTATTCACATTCGTATATGTATGTGTATTCGTATTCGTATTCGTGCTCTGGCACTCGTTCTTATTTATTGCTTTTGGCCAAGCGAAACAAAGCAAAGTGAAGCAAAACATTCACATCAATTATTAAGCCGATTTCGCACGTGTAAATCGCGTTGAGTGTTGGCCGGTACGTACGTACCTTCGTTTAAGCCAAAAACAAAACAAAAACAAAACAAAAACAAGGCAAAAACAAAAGCAAAACCAAATAGAACAACAATACAAAACAAAAGAGAATCAAACTAATTAGTTGTCAGCGACACGTCATTCAACGAGTACCCCAAATGCGAATGAGTGCGTGTGTCTCGAGCTGAGCCGAGCTGGTGTGAATCCATATCTAAAGTATTTTCTATTGTCTATTGGCTAGCGAAAGGCAAAGACTTTTAGCTGTCACCTTTTGGCCAAAGCACAGTGGTATGAAAACCACATTTAGCGAGCACAAAATAAATAAATAAAACTATTTATTAATCATTTTAGTTGAACAAATATAATCCAATATAATATTATACAATATAATAAATTAATATTAAACGAATTGATTGAATAATGAATGAAACGAAAGCTAAAAAATTATTTATCAACTATTTAAACCGCAGAAGGGAAATTATATTAATCGTGTGTCATTTAACCAAATGCAGAAAAAAATCAAAACAAAAGAAAAATCAAAACAAAAAATAAGGAAATTTGTGTTTTGGAATCAGTGTGCAGTGTGCACTGTGCAGTGTGTGTGATACCTCCAACCGCAATCGGTTAACCTGAGACCCAGATCACAAAGCACTTAAACCAAATGCCAATCTCATGACACTCATTGCCAAATTGATTGAATGGCGGCAGAGGAGCAGTTAAAGCGATTAAAGCCAATTTATTGATTACAATTCCAAAAGCAATCGATAACAGTACACCAAATAATGTAATAGTGTGACTCGCGATAATTATCGATAGCACTTTTTATTGACAAATTTGAACAAATAAAATAAAAGTAAAAAGAAAAAACCATACAAATTGTAACAACATTTGATAAAGCCCCTTAAATTACAATAATAATTTCAGTTTGTTTTTAATTTTTTTTATTAATTGATTCTTAATTCGATTTTGATCTTATTTTTTTTTTTATTATTTAAACATATTTGTGTTCTTGATTAATATATTGTAGGAAAGTATTTATTACTTTGACAAATTTAAATAATGCTCCTAAGCTGTAAAGTTAATTAATTGCCAACGGCAATGAAGACAATTGAAAAGGTAAAATAATTAAAATTATATTGTACAATACAATGCAAATATGTTAAAAGCAGACGAACGAAGACGATAGACGATTGCTTCAGCTTTGCTTTTGTATTTTCAAATTGAAATGCATTCTTTGCAATGTTATTAAATAATTAATAAATAAATAAACAAAAAATAAATGCATATCTTTTGAGCCAGGCGGTAAAGTCAGCCGCTTGTTTACCCTCCTCCTCCAATTGAAATACATATTCATACTCATATTCATATTATAAAATAATTGAATCGATTGCACGCGTTTTTCGAATATTGTACAATTAATTCACCTCGATTGGGTTGTTAATAAAATATTGTAGTTATTATAATTTCAATTTCAATTGATTTCAGTCTGCAATTATTTTACGTACATTTGCTTAATGTAACAATAATTTAGGCGTTAATTATATTGCGGTATGTACATACAATACATGTATGTGTGTAATACAATAGAATTTATTTAATTACGCCCCGTTAATTATCAGCTGACACATTCCATTTGTTGTTTTTGTGTTTTCTCTTTCATTTACTTATTTTTGTTGTCCCAACGAATTTCAACACTTCGTTTCGGTTTTTTTTTTTTTGTTTTTTTGTTGAGCTGCTAATTAAGCAATCATTTATTTATTTATTTATTTAATTATTTTTTTATTGTTGTCTTCGTCGTGAAATCAGGCTCAGTTGAGCGAAACATTTCAATTGCATAATTATTATTCAAAAATGCCAACGAAATGGAAGATTTTTGGTTAAAATTTTTCACAAATTACGCGCGAATGATTTCAAGGATAATTGCAAAGAAAATTCACAAAGGGGGCGTGGTTGCCAACCGTGTTTATCCTCCTGACTTGTGACTTGTATGTGTGTGTGTATGTGTCTTTATTTGTTGTTTTTGTTTTTGTTAATGCTGTTTTGTCCTAGTATCTGTATGTACTCTGGCCATGATACACGCCCAGCACTGGAGAAGACTTTCTCACGTTCAGCTGTAGAAAGTCTCGAAATAAACGAGTATTTACCAAAAAATGTGGCAGACTAAAGTGCGTCTGCCATTGATTAATGGGCGCCGGAATGGCCGATGTCGATGTGACCATGGGGGTAGTGGGAAGAGGTGTTATATATTGTAGTTATATTATATATGGTATATATATATTTGTCTCCTCTTGTTGTGACAAGCGATGTCATGCCAAGAATTTTCCTGTGGCTGTCGACAATAAGACAAAAGCCAAGCGGAGACTGTCGCAGATTTTCTTTGCCCCAGCTTCGTTGGGATTATTTTTTATTTGCTTGTCGTTTTTATTTGTACGAGTATATCCTGCAAACGTGTTGGCCACACAATGGGTATAAACATTTCGTAGTATTGCATCATAATAAATTTCTGTAATTTAAAATTTAATCCATAATCAAAATCTTTTCAACTAAACTTTAATTGAAATATTTGAAATCTTTTATTTACAATTTTAAGAAATGAATACATTGAAATAATCAAATAAATTCAAGTTTTTTTTTTACTAATTTAAATTAATTATGTCATAAATTTATAAATATATTTTTTAAGCAGATTTATTCTGGGACGTAAAGAGTATTCATGCGTCGTATTCGCGCGTTGTCGAAATGCATTTGAACTTTTCCCCCTTATTTTTATTATGTTGGTGGGTTTTTTTATTTTTACTTTATTTTTTCTTTTTCTATTATTTTTCCTTTTCTTGTGGCCCTGTGGTACTAAAATATGCAACAGCAAGCGCTGTGGCAGCTGCGGGGCGAATGCGGCACGCTTTTGGAGTTGCAGCCGAAGGTAGCTGCCAATTTATTTTGCATTTTCCTTAACGGCTTTTCCTTTAGTCGACATTTTCCACTCTTCTCTTTCATTTTTCTTATTTTTTTTTTTTTATATTTTATCACAGCATGTGTGTATCTGTGTGTGTATGCATGTGTGTGTGTGTGTGTGTGTGTCTGTGTGTGTGCTTCTTTGTGCTGTTCCATTTTGTCGCTGCATAAATCGCATTGATACGTTTAAAAGTTTTGCTTTGTTCAATGGCCCCGGGCCACGTTTTATGGCCAAAGGCAGCTGCGATTCCCCATCTGCCGATCTAGCCCATCTGAGACAGGACGTGATGTACCAAAAAATGCGCCAGATGGGGCGTGGCACACACATCTGGCAGCCCCACATGCAGCCAAGACGTGCCCGCCGCAACCGAGCAGCATCAAGCGCCTGCTCAGCCTTAATGACATATTGAAGTTTCCACGCCCCACCTCTCCTCCCCCTCCCCACCGTTGACACCCCTGACCGAACATGTTGCACCAAGATGCGGAGCAAGGTGCGGCAGCAGCAACAGCAGCAGCAGCGGCAGAGAGTTGCATCAGGCATAATCATACATAAGTAACAAACCATATACCCATACAAATACATACATACATGCATGCATATACACATACATACATACATTTATAGCATATATGTACAACTTATAGCTACTATATAATCCTTAGGTGCCTCATGCACACACACATATACAAATACTATTTATGTTCATGCACCTGTATAGGTACATATGTGCGCGTGTGTGTGTGTGTGTGTGTCTGCACACGTGTGCGCATGTATGCATGTATGCATGTATGCATGTATGTGTGTATGCTTTCACATCCTGGGCCAAAGTGACAAAGGAAGCTGAGGTTTCGGTAGAGCTTAGCGGCGGCAGCGAATTTTCTTTACGCTTTTCATAGAGCTTCCTTAGAGCGATGCACTTTACTCGTATTGTATGTAATCCCTTAGGCCGACGCCGACGTTATCCTCGGGTAGCGGGAAGAGCAAAGAGAATTGATCAACATGGATTGAAGTAATCCGCAGTGATAGGAAGGGATTGCAGAAAACAGAAAACAGAAAACCGCGTGAAATTTGGCTAATGCGACTGAAATTTCAAAATAGAATTAATTGCCAGCGAGCAAGGCAGCCAGTCGAAGGGTGTAAAGAAAGAAGCAAGAGCAAAAAGCAAAGCACAGCAAAAAGGAAACCAAAAAACAAAGCAAAAATCAAAGTTAAAACTAAGGAAAAAGCAAAGCGAAATGCAAATCAAAATGAAAAACAAGAAAAGCAAAAGGAAAACAGACCCAAAAAAAAAACAGTACGCAAAGCAAAGCGAAAAACAGTACGAAAACAAAGCAAAAAACAAAGCAAAGAACAAAGCAAAGCGAAAAGAAAAGCGAAAAGTAAAGCGAACAACAAAGCGAGAAGCAAAGCGAAAAGCAAAGCGAAAAACAAAGCGAAAAGCAAAGCGAAAAGTAAAGGGAAAACTAAAGCGAAAAGCAAAGCGAAAAGCAAAGCGAAAAGCAAAGCGAACAGAAAAGCAAACAACAAAGCGAATAGATAAGCAAAAAGCAATATGAGATGCAAATCAGATAGTAAAGCGAAAACCAAAGCATAATACTAATCGGCAAGCAACGCAGAAAATGAAGCGACAAAAAAAGTGAAATGCATAAAGGATGATGATCGGCAAAGCGAAAACAATAACTAAAAGCAGAAGTAATGCAAAAAACAACAAGAAAAATCAGAGTAAAGCTAAAAGTTTAAAGTAATTGAATCCCAGAAATAGGGCCACATTGGATAAGCGGGGAAAAGAGCAAAGTGAAATCAAATAAAGACAAGTCAAAAATAAATGCAAACAAATTATTATATGAAAAGCAAAGCACAAAGCAAAGCATAAGTCAGAGCCTGTTGCCGGAAAATTTTAAAAATATTGAACTATTGTACATTTTTTTTTATGAACAAATAATATTATTTATTTTTTAAAATAATTAACAAAATTTAAGTGTCAAAGTAGTTCTGTTTGTACTTCCTTCTAATTCCCACTGTCTCTCTCTCTCTCTCTATCCCTCTCTTTCACTGTTAGATTAAATCGAATCTTTCAAGTTGTTTAAATCTCAAATTTCATTCATGAATACATTCATTATAAGGAAAATGTATTTGCTCTACATACACATGCATAGATACGATACGATGCGATACGATTATTTATGTATTCTTTAAAACATTATTCACTTGATTGCACATTATTCAACTGTGTGTTTATCTTTGATTTATGATATTATATTCTCGTGTACATGTATATGTATGTGCATACATATGTGTGCACATTGTGCTCGTAAATGTGTATATACATATTATGCATACATACATCTATACATACATACATTCATATATATGGGTACATGCATAAGTATTTAATGCTTGTCAACTGCCCGCACTGAAAAAGCCAATAAACTATGTTTAAAATTATTTTTATCTCTCCGTCTCTCTCCCTCTTTGCGGGTATTTTTCTTTCATTTTATGTCCTGTCTGTCTGTGTCAGTGTCTCTTTTTCTTTTATTGTATATATATGTATATATATATAAGTATTTTGTGTCCATCTCCCCCCTGAGCCAAAGCATTGCTCTCAGTCAATCCGCATTACGATTGACTGTGAAAATCGCATAATTCATGTTGCTTCGCTCGGCATTTGTTACATGTTTCTTGATATTCTTGTTTTTTGTTGTTCTTGTTGTTGTTGCTACTGTTTTTTTTTTTGTTGGTTTATTTTTATGACTCACGCACTTTTGCGGTTTCCGGCTGGCCATCAAAATGGAGCCATCAACACCTGCTTTGGCTTTGGCTTTGAATTTGGCTTTGAATTTGGTTAGCAGTGCCGTCATCCAGTGTTGTATAACGTAAATATACTATTGTGGTATAATTCAAGTATATTGTATTTATATTCGGCAAAACATTTGAAAGTTCACTTTGAGTTATGGCTGCAGTCGCAAAACTCAATTTGAATAAATTGCCAGGAAAACAAAACAGAATAAACACTCGCAACTGGATAAATGAAGCCCAAAAAAAAAAAAATTATATATGGGGCATTCTTTGTCAACTCGGACACCCCCTCTGTCCAAAAATTGGAGCGTCGGAAAAATTTGGTTTTGG
>JBAMCR010000184.1:32500-43762 GCA_037075045.1 Mulgravea parasiatica | reverse complement strand
CCCCCCCCCCCCCCCCCCCCCCCCCCCCCCCCCCCCCCCCCCCCCCCCCCCCCCCCCCCTCCCCCTCCACTAGCACGAGTATAGTGGAGTATCTTCATCATCAAGGGACATGCACTTGATTTCAGTTGAAGAATTCATGATAAACGTCTTCTTATACCCTACAAAAAAACAATATTTAAAAAATAAAAAACAAAAAAGGATTTTAAATAATATTTTAGGTTATACAGTTATGCCCAAAAGTCTTACGTCAGCGAGTCATATATATGTGTACATCCAGTATATTTTTGAAATAAATTCAAAAAGATTTCTTAAAGAAAAGAAAATGAAAAATTAATCAAAAAAAACTTTTCATAAATGTTTTTGCAATTTTTAAATAAATAAATAATTATATAATTAATTTATTACAAATCTTGAACATAAAGCAAAAGTTAAAACAAAAGAGAAATCAAAATCAATCAACTTGAAATACTTTTCATTGTTTAGTTTTCAGATTGAAAGTTAAAAACAATTGCAACAATATTTTTTTATTTTACAGGGTATCTACGAGTCGAATGTGCCGTTACAGCTGTGTTTGTTGTTGTGTTTGCTGGTTTGTTGGTCGTTGCCTCAAATGGCGGCATATCCGCTGTCCGATGCTGATGAGTAATGGGTGAGGGGTGAGGGGTGCGGGGTGTGTGGCGATGTGCTCACCCCCGCCGCCATCAGCTCAGCTCCGCTCCGCTCCGCTTGCACAAATTGTATGATTGAAAAATTAATGGGCATGACCGGCACGACGGGCAACTTGTGGAGCCGGGTCCGGGCGGGGGGGCGTAAGGGAGAAGGGCGAGCCGACTTGGGGGCCCAATTGCGTACACTCACAAGAAAAAAACAAAATGCCGATAAATTGCCATAAATCAAGATATATTCGATATAAAAAAAAAACCTAATCTATGCTAGAAATAATTTAAAAAACATTTTCGTATTTATTACACAAAATTTTAATTTAATTTTGTTTATTGTTTTTTTTTCTTCTGTTTTTCTATTTTGTTTTTTTGAGTGTAGCTCTTTCGGTGGAGCAACTATTCCGACTGCGGGTTCCCAGGTAAAGTTGCAGCTCTCTGTGGAGCGCCCTCAAGGCAAAAATTCACAGTCAGAGTTAAGCGAAACGTCTCCATATACACGTGTATGTGTGTATGTGTATGTGTGTGTAGGTATCTCCCCATCTCATTCGAACAATATTCATTCGCCCTTTCTTTCGCACAGCTGGCGTTTGGTATTGTGACAACATAGCGAAATGCAAAATTTAAATTGAATTTTTTAAAATGATGCTAATTAAATCGAAAGATTTAAAACATTTAAACGATACGCTTAACAAACCCTATGACAAATTTTCGTATTTATTTAAATATTTATTTGTTTTCATGGCTAGATTGTTATTTTTTAATAATATTTGTTATAAACAAAATAATAACATGAAAATATATTTTAAAAAATGTGATAAATAAATAAAATAAAACTCTAAAAAATTAAAACATTTTTGATTTCATTTTATTTTGTGTAAGCTAAGAAATAAAATTCGTTATTTTGCGATATTGATTGATTTATTCTAGATCTGATTGATGGGTGAATGAAATCGGTTCAATACAGCGAAAATATTTCCCTGAGAATGATATCGCGCACTCACATAATTTGGATAATATCTCCTAGCGGATCAGAAATGTATATTTGAATATTATATAACAACAAATATTACTTCTCTGCTCGCTTGGAGAAAGCATCCGATTAATATCGCAATTTAATTAAATAAGGTCCTATACGATATATTTAAATAAATCATCTGGGGAAATGAAGGCTTCAATCGTTTTTTTTTTAATTAAAAAACTTAAGAGCTTGGGAAACAAAAAAATTTAATTACAATGTAAACACGAGAGTAAATAAAAAATTAATTAATAACAATATTTATTTGTTTAAATTTAAACCCATTTGAATCTTATCGATATGAAGTTTTTTGACATAAACTTTTGGTGTCGAGGATTGAACAGATTTATGAATATATTGAAAAATCCAGTCTCAAACATCGAAACACAAGAAGTGAATGTCATTATAGTCTATGGTATATATATATGGTATATATATCTGTATAGTAGTTTTATATAAAAGAGTAACATAAATTCTTTTTAAACAATTTAATTTTTAATTTAATTTTAATATTATTTAATTTAATTTAAAATAAAACGATTTTCAATAAAGTCTTACAAAACTTTTGCTACTTTGTAATGGAATATCTGTATAATATTCATGTACATTATATTATAGTATGTCGATTCTGTTCCCTTGTTTAGCCTAATAATAATAATAATATTTTGATGAATCGATTGAGCAAATAATCGAATAATTCAATCGAGTTTTTCTTGCGGAAATGAGAACACCAACAAATTCCGACAATTCCGCACAATCGTTGGACGGAGTCGGAAAACGGAAATGGGCCAAATTAAACATATTTCAGAAATAGGACAAATAGGGGAAACGATCTGCTCTAACAAAAAAAAAAACAGAGAAATATATTTAAAAAAAAATTAATTAATTAATTAATGAAGCAGCGCGTATGAAAAATTTTTGTTATAATTCTCATCGTTATATTGTTGTCTGACTTTTGAAAGTGAGATATTATATTGTGTTTTCTCATTAGCGAGTGAGCACTGTAGCTTAAAGGTTCTCTTAAGGACGCTCTTACTTTCAGCTGTATGTTATTATTAAAATTATTAAAGATTCTCTTTAAATTGTTTTTATTTTTTGACTATTTTTTTGACTATTTTTTTTTTGCTTTCACATTATAAATATTCAATTGTAATTAATTATTAAAAAGTCGCACTGTCTCTTTCTATTTCGCTTAAGCTACGCACATACAAATAACAGTAGTATGTGCATATGTGTGCGTGCGTGTGTGTGTGTGTGTGTAAAAGCATCTACTAGCTAATGGGCTGAATTAGACGTGAACAGGCAAACAGACAAACAGCGAGATGGACAACAAGACAGACAGACTAGTGAAAGAAAAACAGAGAGAGAGAGAAAAAGATAGTAAGATAGTGTATGAGCGAGAGGTGAAATGCTCAAGAAACAAAGCGGGGAAAGGCAGAGGAAAGGCCTTTAAAAGCGTTTAAAAGTGCGTTTTGCAATCAAAGTGAAATATACTATAAGATGAAAAAGAAGAAGAAAAATAAAAATAAAAATAAAAATAAAGCAGAAAGCAATAAATGAGCAACAAAAAGAAAAAGAGAGCAAATAAAAAAATACACGAAAAAAGGGGGAAAAAACGTGAAATAAGCGCAGCATCAGCTAAATGAGTTGAAGGGCGGACCAGGCGGAAGACGAGTAAAGCGCTGGCGTCTAGGCGAAGAGGGGCGCGGAGCGGGAGGACGAACAAAAACGGATATCAAAGCGTTGGTAAAATGATGGCGTTCAGTGGGTGCGTGCTAGTGTGAGTGTGTGTGTGTGTGTGTGTGTGTGTGTGTGTGTGTGTGTGTGTGTGTGTGGGCTGGGCACTTTGTAAGAGCAGTCAACCATTTTTGTTGTCTACGCTCACATTTCGCTTCACCTCTCACTCTATTCCCTGTTTCTCTCTCTCTCTCTCTCTCTCTATGTCTCTCTGGCATTTTAGTTCTTTTTTTTAATACCCTTACAGCGAGAGTCCATAGACTCAGCTGAATTCCATTTATTGTTTATAATAAAAGTTAATAATAAATATTTATTTTATTTGAAATTCCATTTAAGCACTTTGTATACCCTTTAGTAGAAGGACTTTATTAGAGGGTATTCATGTGTCGGTCTGCCGCATGAAGTTAACTTGCAATTGTGTTCTTTTGTTTTTGTTTTTTGTTATTTTTTCATGTTTTTCTTTTTGTTTGTTGTATATGGTATATACTTACTTTTTTGAGCCCTTGTTTTTTTTGCTGTCTGTTTTTTTATGCTTTAGCGTTTGGTTCATTTTTTTGCGTTGTTTCTTTCTCCGTTGCTGTTGTTGTTTTCATTCTTCTTCTTCTTCTGTTGTTGTTGTTGTTGTTGTGTGCACTTTTTGTGAAAATTTTTTAAAAGATGCTTTTAGCGGTAAATAATGAAAAGTTAAAAAGCCACATCAATGAGATACATTTTTGCTTTCTTGCGAAAGTTGCGGAGAGATTGGAAGAGGAGCTGGCGGGGATGTCCCTGGGTTGGGGCGAATCCTGTGCCAGGACTCCATATGCCAGGCAGCTGTTCCTATGAGTGTGTGTGAGTGCGTGTGCGTTTGCATGTGCGTGTATCTATTTTGGCCAAATGCAGTCGTTTGTATAAGCCAAATAACAACAACAACCATTAACAATTTCCAGGCCAAGCGATTTCACGTTGTTTTTTTTCCCCATTTCATTTTCCCTTAATTTTTCATATCATCTCAAAGCAAAGAACAACAAAAAAATAAAAGAAAATAAAAAAAAACACGTAAATCACTCATCATAGAAATTTTTTTTTTTTTATATTTTTTTTTGTGTTTTTCCAACTATTTTTTTTTAGCCATTTAAATTAAGCTCTCAGCGTAGCCAATTTCCGCTATAAAAAATATTGAGAGCGAAAAAATCGGATCACGCTATATCATATAGCGTAAGCCTTTGGAAATTATCTTTAGTCAATAATAATTTTCAAATATAAAAAAAAAAAAATAATAATAATTTAAAATTTAATCTGAAAGTTATTAAAGTTAACATATTTATCCTATTGAAATTATTACCAAAATATATTTATAAGTACAATATATTTGTATATTAATAGTAAATAAATAAAATTCCAACAATATTATATTAAAACTTGTAAACTTTGTGTTAAAACGAACTTAATAAATTTAACAATTTACCTAAAGCTCATATAACTAATAAAATATTGTTTATAATTCTCGAGTATATTTTATTTTATTTGTTTCTATTTTTAAAAACAAAGATAAAGCAAGCTCTGTGTCCTTGTTTTATTTATAATATATTTAGTTTTTGTTGCTTGTTGTTATTGTTGTTATTGTTGTTGTTGTTGGTTGTTTTTCGGTCCTATCCGTTGTGTATGTGTATTGGTATATTTTTTTTTATTTTCATTTTGTTTTCTTGGTTTTTGTAAAGCATTTTGGCTTTTTGCTTTGCCTTTGCTGGTTTGGATAGATAGATGGAAACCTTAATTGATGTGATGATTATCAACAACAATAAACAACAAACAACAACAGCAAACAACAACAGCAAACAACAACAACAACAACAAACACATAAAATTGCTGCTTTTGTTGGCTTTCATTTCATTTTTTCTTTTCATTTTTCCTGTTTCTTTTTTTTTTGGTTTTTTTTCGTTTTTGAGGGATATTGCATTTTGTGGTACACGTTGCGTATGTGTAACGCGAGGGACAAGGGCACACATACACACACCCACACACCCACACACACACACACATGCATACATACACACACAATGAAAACAAAAAAAAAATGAAACGGAATAGAACGGAACGGAAGTCAATGAAATGGAACGGGCGGCAGTCATTTGACCATGAGGGGGGGGGGGGACAATGCTATGGTGTGTGTTTGTGTGTATGTATGTGTGTTTTTGGTGGGGGATGGGGGGAGGAGTATTTGAAACTTTAACAGTAACGCAATGGCTGCCATTTTGCTTTGGCTTTTGGCTTTTGGGGGATGCAATTGGACACGATGAAATGGGGAAACTGCAAGCTGTAACTCGCTTTTCGTGTGTGTATGGCTGAGAGAGAGAGAGAGTGGGAAAGAGAGAGTGAGTAGGGGAGAGTGTGCGGGTGTGTGCGTGCACAATTTGTAATGATACACAAATTAGTATCCTAAATGGATGCTTAATAGTACAACTGGTTGTTTTCATTCTATCTGTCCAACTAAACCCATGTCCTTCTCTCCACATCTCTGTATGTGTGTGTGTGTGTGTGGGTGTGTGGGTGTGCACTTTGACAAACTTTGACAACATACGAGTACATAACATACATACATACATATGTATGTATACCATATGCATACACAATTATAGTATCCTGTGCGTGTTTATATCAGAGTTGTGAAATTTTTCCTATTTATGAACTAGTTCCATATACCTGCCACTCCAATTAATTACTATTGTATATACATATCTGTCCATCTGTCACATTTCACTATCGAAATCAATCAAATATATACATATACCATATGTCTCTACTGATCCGAACTTTAAGCCCATAAAACGAATTCCCCGATTGACATTAAGATCAAGTTTGAAATTACGTTTAAACAAAAAATCGAGTGGGAATCATAGAACTACAATATTTAATTTTTAATTAAATTAACAATAAAAAAAAATAATAAAAAAAGAAATAACTTTTTTAAAATAAAAACCAACAAATAATACATTTTGCTTTAAATTCATTTTTATAATTGCAATATTTATTTTTATTTTCTTCATAAAGTATTTATTTTATTCATATTTTTAATTTGACGCAAAAGGAAGAATATAAAACGTTAAGAAATTGTTAACTTTAATAGTTATTCCAGAGCAAATAAATAAATGAAACTTATTTTATTTCCCAAATTATATTGTAAACAAATTGTTGTTAATATATCGAATATATATTATTTTTATAAATATTATTATGTATTTATTTATTTTTTTTTTTATTATGTAAATTACGAAAAGTAACACTCTATTTGCATAATTCTTACAATTTCTTTAATATACTTTAACTTAAAAACACAGATTTAATTTAAAAAAAAAAAACAAAAAACACTTTGGTAAAAAAAAATATTAGTAAATATTATTATTATTAATAAAAAAAAATAATAATAATAATTGCGAAGTGAAAATTAGTTCACTTGAACAATTTTAGTGCAAAATGTGGACAACTCTCGCAACGGAATATGTTTGTATGTATGTACGCATGTATGTATATAGTGATTTATATATATATGCACATACACACATACTCTGTATGTATGAGTACATAATGTGCAGATGTATGTAGCATAAGCCGAGTTGAAAGCAGGTTATTGCAGCCTTTTGATGTTGCTCCGATACGTTATGGATGTCTAGCATATTGGAATTGCTTTTCCCTTGTATACATACATACATACATTATATACATATATACATATATGTATATATATACAAATATGTATGTGTATGTATGTATGTGTTGTAACTGCACTTAAATAGCAACTTTAAAAGAACTTTAATACAGATACGGATTGCAATATGCGTTAAATAAGTTTCGTTTGCTTTCAGATATCTGGCAGGATTTCAGCTGGACAAAGGATCCTTTATGACTTTGCCAAGAAAAAGGATATTAAAGTAACCTTGTTGGGAAATTTGAGTTAGCAAACTAGAATGTTAAGATAACCGCAATTAAAACCACTTTGGGGTAACAGCCAAGTGCATACACCTGACTACGAAATACCCTGTATAACAAAAAACATTGCAACTTAACTAAAATATTTCACAAATATTTTGTTTAATAAAACTTTTGCAAATTGAGAAACTTCAAAGGTAAAAAATAAATAAATAATCCCTCGAAAAAAGTTATAATAAAATTAACAAAAGAATGCATTAACGGAATAAACCAAAGCAAAAGCAAAAGCAAAAACAAAAGCGAATTGTGAAAAGTCAAATAAAAAAGTGGAAAATGCAATAGGATAAAGTGAAGAGAAACGAAATATGAAGAACAAAACAGGTGCGAAAATGCAAATCGGAATTGGGCGAAAAATGATGCTCAGGCATTTTTCACTCGCAAACGTTTAAATTGAGCAACTTAAAGGACAACGCTTGCCGATAGATATCCTTAAAGCGCAACTTTGTGCTGTATATTGTATGTGTGTTTGTGTGTGTGAAGACGTGCTTCTGCTTGTGCATGTAGATGTAAATATGTATTAGTATTAGTTTGTATGGTGAACAAAAAGCTGAAATCATTTCGAGAACATCGCAAAGACAGAGGACAAAAAAAAATAAACGAAACGAAATGAAAGATGCAAAAAGAAAAAAAGAACGAAAAACAATAAAGTACAAACAAATGAGTAAAATAAAAAAGGAAAATAATATCGTATAAGCGACAGAAGACAAAAGGGAAAAGAAAGAAGAATAACAGCAAAGCAAAGGCCAAAAACAGACGCGCCCACACACAGAACACGAAAAAGGGAAGGGGAAGGGGAACGAGAACAAACACAACAAAAAAAAAAAATATTAATAAAAAAAAAGATTAAACAAAAAAAAATTAATAAAATGAGAACGAGGACGAGTAGCTAAACGGCACGAAACGAGGCAATAAAAGCAAATAAAAGCAGCGACGCTGGCATCGGCAGCGGCAGCGGCGTCAGCAGCAAGCGCCAAAGTCAGTTTGGAGCAACATTTTGGGGTCTTCAGTTCAAAAGTATTGTTTTAAGGATTACAGAAACACACACACACACACACACACACACACGTCCATGAATAGAAAGAAAGAGCGAGATAGACGCAGAGAGAGAGAGAGAGGCAGATAGAGACAGAAACTGGTAGAGTGAAAGAGAAAGAAAGGGAGGGACGCGCATCTAACAAGAAACAAGCCCAAAAGAAATGTGGCAACAGCGCTAGCGCCAGCCTGCTACATTTAACAAACATTAATTCATTGCGCTGCCAGCAGCAACAGCGACAGCGACTGCGACCAGAGCAGCGATAGCAATAGTATTCGTACTCCATTTTGATGCTGTCATCTGCTGTGCTCTGTGATTGGTCGAACTGATTTGGCTGCAACTTGCGCGCGCGCACATTAGAACGAGACAAATATAGTGCTAAAACTGTGCGCCATTGCTCGGTGTCCTCTGCTGCTGCTGCCGTTGTTGCTGCCGCTGGTGATGCTGCAGTTGCTGCGTCTGTTGCCCCCTGCTTGGCTTCATTTTGATTTCATGAGCGCTGCCCGATGCACGCACAGCAAATATTTGCTTTATGAAACATAACGGCATACAAATAAAACAAATAATAAAAAATAAAAAAAACAAGTAATAAAAAATAAAAAAAAAAATACTATCACAACAATTAACCCTCATGTTTAATTAAATATTTTATATTTATTGGCGTATCTTTTCAATTTTATTTGTTTATCAAATGATGTTGCTCCAAAATCTCTCTATCTTTGTCTCTCTCTTTACTTTTGCGCTATACTTCTTTCTCTTTCTCGCTGCTCGTTGTGGCTGCTATTTCTCATTCTGTCTTTTGTTTTTTTTTTGATTCTTTTCCTCTGTCATGCGTCTGTGTTTCTTTCGCTTCCGATCGCTCGCCCTTCTCTCACTCTCTCTCTCTCTCTCTCTCTCTCTCTTTCTCTCTATCTCTGTCGATCATTTGCTAAGAACTCTTGGAATAACTGTGTCAAAGTTTTATAAAAGCTTAAAACATCAAAGTAAAATCGTAAACAATTTGTTCTTTTTTTTTTGTTGATTTTGATTTATGATGTTGTTTTATGCATTTTTATTTTGTTTGCGATTAATTTGGAAACTTTCACTTGCGGTATACTTTCAAGTGCATATTTCAACAAGAAGAACAAGAGAAAGAGGAATGGCAAAAGCCGCAGCAACACCAACAACAACAACGACAACAACTGGGGAATTAGCCAATAATATTGTTGCTAGGCGCCAATTGGAATTCCCTAAGCGACAACAACGACGACAGCGACGTCAACGAACGCTGGACAACGTTTACGTAAACGTTAACGTAAGCGTTTACGTTTAACGTTTAACGTTAGAGCTAACGTTAACTGCAATGTCTAGGGCCCGTGTCCGGGCCGTGTCGCGCCTTTTTTTGCAAGGAAGTGTGTCAGACATGCTGGCGACTCCAATTGGGAAAAAAACAGCAAGAAAAAACAAGAAAAAACAAGAAATAGCAAGAAAAACGGAAAGAAAATGAACAAGAAAAGTTTTGTCGTCTAATAGAATAAATGTTGTTTCATTTTTACCGTACCGCAGCGCCGGAAATTGCGAGAGCGTGCGAGCGAGAAAAAAACTATACAACGAGCCTTATTGGATCAACTGGAAAACATGGCATACATATTGCACTAACGGCACATGCACGCACACACACATGTACACACACACGCACGCACACTTTGATGCGTACATATACATATGCATGCACATACATACATATGTCGCCTCATATCAGGCATTGGCGTTGACGTCAACGTCGCCGCTGACGTTTGAGGCAACAACTAACGAAATTAACCAAGCGAAGTTAAAGCAAGACAGCAATACTCTGGCAAACGTGCGAGCGAGCGAATACGTGCATTTCACTTTCAAGCACACACACACACACACACATCGGCGCTCTCTCTCTATCGCTCTATCGCTCTCTTTCTCTTTCGGGACAACGCACAAGTTTTATCATTATGTTGTTGTTGTTGTTGTTGTTTTTTTGCTTTTGCTTTTGGTTTTGTTTTTCTCTGCTCTTTCCTTTTTTTTTTTTTTAGCAAATTATTAGTACGCCTAACGATTCGTGGTCTTGCATATAAATACAAATACAGTTATAGGCGCACGTACGTGTACACACACACACACACACATACACACACATACAGCTAACCACCAATCGTTCGCGCGCAGCCCCGCAACCCCAAAGCAACAACCCCAAAGCAACAACAGCAACAAGAGGCAAGCGAGCAGCAACCGAGCAGCGACGCCAGCTTTGGGCATCCGTGCTGCTGCCGCTGCTGCCACTGCTGCCGCTGCTGCCGACGTCGTCATCGTCGTTGTCGTTGTCGTCGTGAGAACATGATCCTTAATTTCGTTATAATTTTGTATGTTGCCTGAAATTGTATATCATTTTAAGTTTGATCGGCCGCGAATACGTATCGCCCGTGCGTGCGTGCAGCAGCAACAAAAACAACAACAACAACAACAAAAGCAGCAACAACAACAACAACAACTGGAATAAGAACAAGCACAAGGATAACACCAAAACAACTGCAACAACAACAACAACAACTCATGATAACAAACAATCACAAATAACGGAAATGATAACAAATGGGCAGTTGGCCAATTAATTAATTAACGTATGAAAAAAAAAGTTATACCGCAAAAAATACCTACAAGAAAAGCGGCCATATTTGTTAAAGAATAATATAAAAAATTGCATTAAATATATATACACAAATACAAATGTATTTTAAATAATTTTTTTGGTTGCGCTTTTTTTTGTTTCCGTTTTTTTTTTATTGTTTTTGAAACCAAAGCGGAAAACTAAAGAAAAACAAACGAAAACTAAACGAAC